>PVJS01002585.1:35157-83079 GCA_004027185.1 Glis glis
CACGCTTGTAATCCCAGTACTTGGGAGGCTGAGACAGGAGGATCACAGGTTCCCAGCCAGCATCAGCTATTTAGTGAGGCCTCTGCAACCTAGTGAGACCCTGTTTCAAAATAAAGAATAAAAAATTGGGCTGGGGGTGTAGCTCGGAGGTAGAATGCCCCTAGGTTTAATCCCCAGTACCACAAAAAAAAAAGATTAAAGTGGCACAAAACCAGTGTTTTATTTATTGTGTGTGTGTGTGTGTGTGTGTGTGTGTGTGTGTGTGTGTGTGATGCTGGGGACTGAACCCAGGGGCATTCTACCTCTGAGCTACACCCCAGCCCTATTTTATTTTTTATTTTGAAATAGGTTCTAAGTTGCAGAAGGCCTCACTAAGTTGCTGAGGCTGGCCGGGACCTATGATCCTCTTCTCTCAGCCTCCAAAGTACAAGGATTACAAACATGTGCCACCTTGCCTGGCTTTACCATTTGTTTTTAAAAACTATAGAGGCTGGAATATTTATCCATAAACACACTGGCAAAAGTGCTCTCAGAGGAAGACTTTTCATTGTATAACCAAAGAACATGTACATGTACATTTAAAGATACAAACTCCAGACAGTGATGATCAAATGCCTCGTACACTACCAGCACATTCATTTTTTTTTTCTGAGAAGCTTCTCTCTAAAGAATATTAAGAATGTAGGAAGACAGGTGTGGTGGCGCATGCCGCTAATCCTAGTACTTGGGAGGGTGAGACAGGAGGATTGCAGGTTTGAGGCCAGCTTCAGCAATTTAGCAAGATCCTTAGCAATTCAGTGAGACCCTGTTTCAAAATAAAAAATAAAATGGGGCTGGGGGTGTAGCTCAGAGGTAGAACGCCCCTGGCTTCAGTACTACAAAAAACAAAACAAACAAAAAAAGAATGTAGGAAAGAGCTCATGAATGTCCCTCATTGTAGACAATTATAACTTCATTAAGCCTCGAATGCCAAGAGGATTAAAATGGCCTTTTCAAAGCCAAGATACCAGACTTCTGCCTTGGTGGCTCTGGTCCTTCAGAGTATTGTTTCTTATATAACCAGTAAAAGCTAAGTATATGATGCTCTAAGCCACGCGTGGTGGCGCAGGTTCAATCCCCGGCACCACATTAAAAAAAAAGAATATGATGCTCTAGTATGTGGAAAGCAGAGGGTAAGGACCTGTGAGCTTTAAACTAACTTCCCCACATACAAATTTTTTAAGCTTTCAGGATATTTAGAAAAGAGCAATCACTTTGCAAATCTTTAATCAGGCATATAATTGGTGAATGAATAAGAAAATAAAAACAACAAAGCAAACAAAATATTCCAAAGTGACTGAGTATGCCCACCAGCTACTTAACGATGAAGTCAGGGTAGAGCGACCAAAACAAAAGTGCCTGATCTCTCAGCATTCAGATGTCAACAACTGAAAAGCCTCTTCAGTGCTCGTCAGCCTCCGTTTTTTATTGATGGAGCTAAAAATTATTTGGACGGGGTGGGGAGAGGAAAAGAAAAGAGATGAGAAGCAGCAGAAATTAACAGACATTATTAATACTGATCTTTTTATTTTGTACTTTGTTTTTATATACAGAGCACTTTTAAATAAATTACCTTATAAACTTATAACAAAAGTTTCTTTCTGATGCAATTAAAAAACACAATAGCATTTGTTGTGGTCAAGTTAGAATTATACTAAAGTTACCATATGCCAGTACACAGTCATCCCACTGGTGGCTGGACAACTGGCTCACAGGACTGTCTGCCACGCAGATGGGCTGTCGCCCTGGTAAGTACACGGTAGAGATGAGGGAAGGCCAGGCCTGAAGAATGCTGAGTCCTTCCAGTCACTCTTACTTCTCTTTTACTTCATCACTACTCTCCGCTCTGAACACAGGAATGCGCTGCCCACCCTCGAGCTCCAAGACGACCTCCTTAAGGTCCCACCTGATAAACACCAAAAGTATATATAGTCTGTAATAACACAGTCCAAATGGGGACAGGGGGCAGTTCTTAGGAATAATGTCTTACATCTTTCAAGCACCACCTTACATCAGTGCCGTGCTGACATAATGTTTTAACATTGTGTTCTGGGTTCATTATTTAATCAAGGCAGGGTGTGGATAGCTGAATGGAAGAGGCACCAGGAAGGAGAGAGAGAAGCTGATTCCCCATTTCCTAATTCCCATCACCCTTCAATTCTTGGCCTGGAATCTGGCTGGCTCTTCCACTAATCCCAGGCTCAGAGGTCAGTGAGCCCAGGGTGCAACAGGTGGGGGCTGCCTCGAGGCTGCCTGCTCCTTTTGTCCTGGGGAATTAAAACACATCCTGGCTAAACAGCAGACCTCTCTGAGGGAGGCTCCCAGGGGAAGTGAGTGGATGTAGCTACTGGCAACCAGACAAGAAAAGCCAATTAACTGGGTGGAGGGGTTATGCACAGAGAATGTGATGAATAATTCTGGAACAGAACTCCATGCCTTTATTCATTTGTAATGACTGAGGCAGCAGAGATAGAAGCTGGAGCACAGCACCAAATCACTGCAGACTGAGACCACTGTAAAGTGTTTCAAATTCAGCAGCATGAAGAGAGGACAATCCAGTAGATTGTGTTGGATAAATTGTCTGGACTGAACTAAAAGGCACTACACTGGCTTGCTGCCCAGCCACGAAGCCTTCAGCTTTAAGCTTTGAAAAGTAATTCTTATTACTGCAGTCATTTACTGACAAACAAAAAGGGGAATCAGGATTTTTCCATCAGAAGGTTCTCTTCCTGCCCCCCACTCCAACCACTTTCCCATAATACCTCTCAAAGGGGGTATCTCTGGTTGATTTGGTGTAGAGATGGCCATCTGACTTGGATCCAGAGATGGGAATCTTTAACTGTGGGTATAAAATGACAGAAAGGAGAAACGTAATTGAGTATGTTGTTGTCATCTCAAAAACTGTCAAAACGGTGCTTTCTAGAGCCTAGCCTATAAAATCCAATGACTGTCCACAGAATTGAGTTGTTTTCTAAGAACCCAGCGGGTGAATCCACCTGACCGTCCACATGTCCTTCCCTCTTTGGAGATTTGGTGAGGTCAGTGGGTGCCCTTCCATTTGGACAAAGTCAATACTTACAATGATCATGCAAAAACCTAGTTAAAAAGGAATACACTACTGATACATGCAACAATATGGATGAGTATCAAAAACACGCTGAGTAAAAGAGCCCTGCACAAGAGTATATGATGTCTGACTCCATACAAGAACAAGCTAAACTATGGAGGAGGGAGGGATGGAAAAGGAGCACCTGGATGGAACTGGTGGTATGAGTGGCTACGGGGAAAGGCCTGAGAGGGGAAAGGCCTGAGAGGACGGTTGGATGATGGCAACAATGTACATCCAGAGAGGGACATGAGTCACATGGCTGTATGCATTTGTTAAAACTCATCAAATAGCCGGGCGTGGTGATGCACACTTGTAATACCAGTACTTAGGAGGCTGAGACAGGAGGATTGCAGGTTCGAGGACAGCCTCAGCAAATAGTGAGACTCTCATCGACCTAATGAGACCTTGTTTCAAAATAAAAATAAAATAGGGCTGGGGGTGTAGCTCGGAGGTAGAATGCCCCTGGGTTCAATTCCCAGTGACACACACACACACACACACACACACACACTCATGAAATAGAATACTTGGATTTCTACTTTTCATACAACATCAATTTTACCTCAAAACTATATATTAAACACTAATGATATATATATGCTTACATGTTTAGAAGTGAAGTATATAGATATTTGACATTTACCTGTAATACATCAAAAAATAAGATGGAGTCATAGACAAAGATATAGCTACATGAAAAGCTAGATGAGGCTGGGCGTGGTGGCGCACGCTTGTAATCCCAGTACTTTGGGAGGCGGAGACCGGAGGATCCGGGTTCGCGGCCAACCTCAGCACGCACGCGCGCGCGCACAACTCTATCTCTCTCTATCTCTCTCTCTACCTAGTGAGGCCCGCCACAACTTCGTGAGACCCAGTTTAAAAAATAAAGCATAAAAAAATAGGGCCGGGGGTGTAGCGCGGAGGTAGAACGCCTCTGGCGTTCAATCCCCGGTACCGCAAAAAAAAAAAAAAAGAAAAAAAGAAAAGCTAGATGAGATAAAGCAAACAGAAAAACACTAAATGTAGAATCTAAGGAGCAGCCATATGGATGCTCACAGTGTAAATTCCATCTTTTCTGCATGTTTGAAACTTTCCATAATATAATAGGAAAAAAAGACAAATATAAAGTCCACTGTTGAAAAAGAGAACTATTACCAGCAAACTGGTACCTATTTTGATCTGGACCATAAAGAATAGGCTTTTATGAAAAAGTACAGTTGGACTTCTATATTCATAGGGTTTACATCTACTAATTCAACCAACAAAGAATCAAAAATATTTTTAAATGTGTCTGTACTGAATAAGTGCAGACTTTTTTCTTGTCATTATTTTCTAAACAATATAGCATAATAAATATTTATGTAGCATTTACACTGTGTTAGATATAAGAAATCTACAGATGACTTAAAGTAAATGGTAGCTAAGCAGATTAGCTATAGAAAAATTAAAAAATAAAGGAAATGGGAAGATGTTCATAGTTTATATGCAAATACAGTTGACCCTTGAACAACAGAGGTCTGTACTGTTGAGGGTCCACTTATATGTGGGGGATTTGTGGAGATTTTTTTAAAATTTGAATAAACTTGCACATGAACCATGCAGCCTAGAAATATCACAGAAAATAAGAAAAATGTACATCATGCACACATAAAATATACATATATAATAGTCTATTTCATCATTTACTACCATAAGATATACACAAATCTATCATAAAAATTAAATCTAAGTTGGGCATGGTGGTGCATGCCTGTAATCCCTGTACTTGGGAGACTGAGACAGGAGGATCGCAGGTTCAAGGACAGCCTCAGCAATGTGGCAAAACTCTCATCAACCTACGAGACCCTGTTTCAAAACATTAAAAGGGCTGGGGGTGTAGCTTGAAGGTAGAATGCCCTTCGGTCCAATCCCTAGCACCACCACCCAAAAAAAAAAGTTAAATCTATTGGTTTGGGGTGCACAAGGCCCTGTGTTCAATCCTCAGCACTGCAAAAAAAAAAAAAAAATTAAAACTTATCAAAACTTATGCAAGGCCAGGCGTGGTGGCGCACGCTTGTAATCCCAGTACTTTGGGAAGCGGAGACGGGAGGATACGAGTTCGCGGCCAGCCTCAGCGCTCTCTCTCCCTATCTCTCCTTAGTGAGGCCCTCTGCAACTTTGTGAGACCTGGTTTCAAAAATAAAGTATAAAAAATAGGGCCGGGGGCGTAGTGCAGAGGTAGAACGCCCCTGCGTTCAATCCCCGGTACCACAAAAAAAAAAAAAACTTATGCAAATAAACTATATGGTGCCATTAGCAGTTGAGAGAAGTGTAAACAAATGTAAAGATGCAGTATAAAGTAATAACTGCATAAAATTAATTGTAGTACATACTATAAACATTTTGTAGTTACCTCCTCTTGCTATTGCTGTGAGTTCATACGTTGTAAATACCTGCTTAAAACTCTCTATGATGGCCGGGCGTGGTGGCGCACGCTTGTAATCCCAGTACTTTGGGAGGCGGAGACCGGAGGATCCGGGTTCGCAACCAGCCTCAGCTCGCGTGCGCGCGCACGTTCTCTCTCTCTCTCTCTTTCTCTCTCTCTCCCTGTCTCTCTCTCTCTCTCTCTACTTAGTGAGGCCCTCCGCAACTTCGTGAGACCCGGTCTCAAAATAAAGTATAAAAAATAGGGCCGGGGGCATAGCATGGAGGTAAAACGCCCCTGGGTTCAATCCCCGGTACCGCAAAAAAAAAAAAAACAAAAAAAACTCTCTATGATGTTAATCATCTCCACATGAGCAAGTATGTCCAGTAAATTGCATATTGCAGTAAAAAGTGATTCCTTGAGGTTTTTTAATATTTTTCACCACTTAGAATTCATATAATATATAAAATATGTGTTCATTAAGTAGGTTATTGGTAAGGCTTCTAGTCAACAGCAATAAAGTTTTGGGGGAGTCAAAAGTAATATGTAAGCCGGGCATGGTAGCTCACAGTTGTAATCCTAGTACTTGGGAGGCTGAGACAGGAGGACTGCAGGTTCAAGGCCAGCCTCAGCAACTTAGTGAGGCCCTCAGCAACTTAATAAGACCCTGTTTCAAAATAAAAAATAAAATAGGAAGCCGGGCGTGGTGGCGCACGCTTGTAATCCCAGTACTTTGGGAGGCGGAGACCAGAGGATCCGGGTTCGCGGCCAGCCTCAGCTCTCTCGCTCTCTCTCTCTCCCTGTCTCTCCCTCTCTCTCTCTCTCTCTCTCTCTCCTTAGTGAGGCCCTCCGCAACTTCATGAGATCCGGTTTCAAAATAAAGTGTAAAAAATAGGGCCGGGGGCATAGCGCGGAGGTAGAACGCCCCTGCGTTCAACCCCTGGTACCACAAAAAAAAATTTTAAAAAAATTAAAAAATAAAATAGGACTGGGAGTATAGCTCAGAAGTAGAATGCCCTTGGGTTTAATCCCCAGTACCACATACACACACAAAAAAGTAATATGTGGATTTTTGATTGCACAGGAATCAGTGGCCCCATCCTCTATGTTGTTCAAGGGTCAGTTGTACTACATTCTGATATGTGAGGCCCTTTAGCATCTGCAGATTGGATATCTTGGTGGAGGGGAGGTCCCAGAACCAATCCCCTGTGGATATTGAGGGGTAATCATACTTTTATCAGAATACTGGAGCATGAATTGCTTTTATAGCTAGAAAAAAAATCTCATTAAAGCTATTTCCTTTAAAAGCAATAAGAACAGCTGGGTGTGGTGGCACATGCCTCTAATTCTAGCTCTTGTCAAGGAGAATCACAAGTCTTAGGCTAGACTGGGCAACTGAGTGAGACCCTAACTCAAAATACAATTTAAAAAGGCTGAGTATATAGCTCAGTGGTAGAGCTTGCCTAGTATGCACAAGGCCTTGAGTTCAATACCCACCACTGCAAAATAACAACAATAATAACTACAACAGCCAAAAGAAGTAGATCAGGTCATCTCACTCTTATTCTCAAAATACTCTGCAGGCTTCTGCTGCCCAGAGCCAGGTGCGCCTCACATGATGGCACTTCAGCTCTCCAGGTGCCCCGCCCACCTTCCCGCCCACCATCCTCACCGCCCTGTGCCTCCACAGCAAGGTCGCACTGACAGGGAGCACCAAGTGAGGGGCCTGCGTGTGCATGTGGCTCCTCGCTCGGCTTTCCCTTTTCACCATTCATAGCCTTCAACAATCCCAGACCTCTAACTTCCTCAGGTACCAGACCTCCGCAACAGCATTTACTTCACCCTGGCTGATTCTTTTTTTTTTTTTTTATGGTACTGGAGATTGAACCCAGAGACATTCCACCTCTGAGCTACAACCCCAGACCTTTTTATTTCATATTATTTTATTTTTTGCTAGGTTGCTGAGAGTCTTCCTACTTGCTGAGGATGTCCTCAAACCTACGATCCTCCTATCTCAGCCTCCCAAGTACTAGGATTACAGGTGTGTGCTACCATACCGGGCTCACTGTGTCTTATTGTGAAATTTCAAACTGTAAACTGTCGAAAAACTTCTGTATTCCCACATAACTTAAAATCATTCCACCAACAAGAGAATGTATTCAAAACATATTTGTTAAACAGAAGAACAAATGCATTTCATATTCAAGTGAGTTTTATCAAGCTGAACTATACAAAAAATTAAGATTTTCATCTAGGCATGATGGTGCATACCTATAATCCCAGTATTTGGGAGGATCTCAGGTTCAAGGCCAGTCTCAGCAACTTATTGAGACCCTACACAATTTAGTGAGACTCTGTTTCAAAATAAAAAATAAGCCAGGTGTGGTGGTGCAAGCCTGTAACCCCAGTACTTGAGAGGCAGAGACAGGAGGATCCCAGGTTCATGGGCAGCCTCAGCATCTAAATGAGACCATTTCAAAAATAAAATAGGGCTGAGTATATAGCTCAGAAGTGGAGTGCCCAAATAAATAAATACAATAAAATGGGGTTAGGGGTGTAGCACAGAGGTAAAATGCTCCTGGGTTCAATCCCCAGTACCACCACCCCCAAAAACAGAAAGGATTTCACAAAAAAAATGGATTGGCATTATGGAACCAATGTAAATATATAAACTTTAAAATAAAATAAAAAGCCAAGCTTAGTGGTACACACCTATAATCCCAGCTACTCGGGAGGCAGAGGCAGGAGAATCACAAGTTCAAGGCAAGGCCAGCCTGGTCAACTTAGCAAAATCCTATCTCAAAATAAATATAGTCAGGCATAGTGGCGCATGCCTGTAATCCCAGTACTTGGGAGGCTGAGACAGGAGGATCACAGGTTCGAGGACAGCCTCAGCAAGTAGTGAGACTCTCATCAACCTAGTGAGACCCTGTTTCAAAATTAAAATAAAATCAGGCTGAGTGTGTAGCTCGGAAGTAGAATGCCCCTGGGTTCAATCCCCAATACCAAAAAAATAAAAAATAAAATAACTACAAATAGGTCTGGGGATATATCTAAGTGGTAGAGGACTGCTGATCCAATCCCCAGTACTATAAAACACTAAAAAGAAATTAAATTAAATTAAAATTAAATAAAATGATAAATAGCTGGTTATATCTGAATGAGGACTGGCTACATATAGATGTATTTCAAACTCAAAGCCACAGTGCTGGCAAACCACCACTGGTCATTCTACCTTCAGTCTAAAATGGTGACATTAGCACACCCACTGCATTCTCTGCCTCCTCATCAATGCCCCCAGAAAGGACGAAAAATAAATGAAAATTAACTAATCCATAGTAATAAAGATACTTTATATAAATCTTTAAAATCCATTATAAAATGAAAACCCTTTTCTTTTAAACATGTTAAGCCTAGTGGCAGTTTTACTTAGTGGATTTTCCCATCCCAAATCCTTAACTCAGCTCCTCTAAGCCTCTTTCTGATGGCAGTAACCCCTCCTCTTTCAGCTGGCACGCAGCCTGCAGTTCAAAAGGAGGACACATTACCTGGGCATCAACCATGTCCACCAGGTTGTCCTTGCTGATGAGTCTGAGATGGTGAACGCTGAGGGGGGTGCCCAGAGCTTCCAGGGCCTCAGGGTGGCGATGCAGCTGTTCCAAGGCCATCTGGTAATACGAAGCCCTGGAAAAACCTTCTAAGTAGGAAAGACAGATGCTATTGGTTTTCTATATTTAACTTGTTCAGAGACTCTCTATAGAAAGTTAAATAATACAATTGATATATGGGATGGAAACAAAAAAATATGAAATTTGGGGATGGAAGAATTAGGGACTCTAAATCGTCCACTTTACATACTGGGATGTGCAGATGACCTTTCTGTGCCACAACTTCTCTTTCCCTCCCCTCATTTGCACCTCATTTCCCTTCAACCATGGGGTTTGATGGGCTCTAAGTTTCAGTTCTAAAGTCCTAGATTCCATGATTTGATCAAAGTGTTACAGCTGGCCCAAGGCAAAGCAGGGGCCAAAATCAGAATCTGTAACAGTTGCCCAGGTGTGGTGGTGCACACCTGAAATCCTAGTACTAGAGAGGCTGAGACAGGAAGATCGCAGTTCACAACCAGTCTCGGCAACTGGGCAAGGCCCTCTGCAACTTAGTGAGACCCTGTTTCAAGATAAAAAATAAAATAGGACTAGGGGTGTAGCTCAATGCCCCTGGTTCAATTCCCAGCACCACAAAAAAAAAAAAAGAATCTAGGACAGTTGACTTCTAAACACTGCTTCTACTAAAATAAGACACAAAACAGATCACAATATTAACAACAACAAAACCCTTGGGCCAAGATATAAGACATGGAAATGCTCATTTATCAAGTTCACAGATTTGAGCAGGCATTTTAAGCAGAACTAACTACTCTCAGTCTCAGGAACCCTTTTTAGCCCAAAGGCTACTGGGAGCCCCAGAAAGCATCTCCCTAAAGGTGCAAAGTGTGACAAGCTACTCAAGGAAGAGAACAATGGTAGGCTTCCCAAGCAGGGTGTTTGGCTTGGCAACAAGAAAGAACTTTCCCCCTGTAGTTTCCATCACAGTAATGAAGGAGGCCTGAGCCTAGAGAGGCCAAGGACAACACCACGGCTGCTTCTTACCAAGAGTGGAGCTGCAAGACCAAGGTGCCAGCCATAATAGGAAAAGGAGGGACAGAGGCTGGGTCCAGATGGCTAGCTTTTAGTCAGTGATTTCTACGGCAAGGAACTGTTCTCAACATTTCACATTACCTCACAATCCTCAATATCTCAATAGCTCACATGATGTGCAATTCAATTATTTCTCACAATTTTTATACATACTGATATTAACCCTCATCACACAAGCAAAGGTAGCTAAGGCCCAGGAAAGTGAAGGACTCCCTTAAAACTGTCATGGGAGAAGAGATGCTTCTGAGAAGTGACCTGAGGAGTCCTGGGGCGGGGTAGGGGAGGGCTCAATTCAGGACCAGCAGGGTCCTTGGCTTACATGACAAAAGAATTTCAGCACACACCAGAGGCATAGACAAAGGTTTATTTAGGAAAGCAAGAAATACCACATTCAAGGGAGAATGTGGGCTGTCTCAAGAGCTGTGCTTTGGGAGTTCGTGACTCTTTTAAAGGACATTCAGGGAAGGCTGGATATGGGAAGGTATGTGAGGATGACGTCAGTCTGGTGATCACAAGATGGTTTATGATGGGCTAGTCATTTTCTAGTTTCTTGACATGGTCTCCGTTGTTTGATCAATAGATAATGCTGGAAAAGTCCCCTATCATTGGTTTCTCAAGATATATCTCTTTTGCTTAAACTATTCATTGGTGGGATAATTAACAGTGCACCAGGTAGATTTACAGATTTCCCAGAAATTTGAGAGTAATAGGCCTGGGAGAGAGACGGGCTTTGGCTGTGACAGACTTGGAAAAGTACATGGTAACTTCTGAATTAAAATTCTGTTTCCGCTGGGCATGGCAGTACATGCCTGTAATCCCAGTACTTGGGGAGGCTGAGACAGGAGGATCGAAGGCTGGAGGACAGCCTCAGCCACCTAGCAAGACTCTCAGCAACCTAGTGAGACCCTGTTTCAAAACAAAAACATAAAAAAGGGCTGCGGGTGCAGCTCGGATAGAATGCCTCTGAGTTCAATTCTCAGTACCATACACACACACACACACACACACACACACACACACACACACACACAAATTCTATTTCCTTCTCCTTCCTACCTATTTTATTTCTTCTATCCTACCTCAAGACCACCCAGCTAGTCAAGAGCTGGATCGAGGCAATATAGAACCCAGGTCTCTCCACCCAGCAGGGCTCAGCTGGCTGACTCCAGCTTCCTGAGGGGGAAAGGCTGTCAGACCAGAAGGCTGAATCCTGACTCCAAAGTGCACCCAGTCCCGTTGTGCCCTGCCCCCACCCTTTTGGCAGAGGGAAGAGGAATTATTCTCCAGTCTGAATCATTCCTGGGAATGCTTATCTCAGGCCACCTCCAGACGCAGGCACTTGGCCACCGCTGCAGGAAGGTGAAGATGGAGAGATCACCGTGCTGTTTGTTTGTCTGCTGGTGACGCGCTCATGTCCTGGGAAAAGTGAAGATCCTGCAGAGTCAGGGTGAAGAGCAAAGCTCCGGGGGTAAAGAAGCCTCAAAACAGCCAGGCCAGGAAACAACTGCTGCTCTTCGCCACCAGTAGCATTAAAGTGACCTTAAATGTTCCCGCTCTGGACAATAACTGTGACCTGTCTGTACAAATTTAAATTTGGGTGCAGTGGGACCAGAAGCCACATCTGTCAGAGATTATGCCATCTTTAACTCTGCTTTTATTTTCTGCTCTTGCCAGCATCCCTTACTCAAGGTCCTCTCTTCCGCTAAGTCAATGGCAGAGGATGGCAGGGCAAGCAGCCTGGTGGCACTTGAGAAACAGCCACGGCTTTCCCCACCTGGGAACCATCTGGTATCCCCCTTCCTTCTGTTCTTTCTTCCTATAATCTCGGAAATCTTGATGGACGCCCCCTGTGTGCACTGGAGTGAAAGCCTGTCTTGCTTTGCAAGGCTTCTTATGCAAATGTATTCTGGTCCTTTCATTTGTACTTGTGGCTCCTAGAACAAGGAGGATTATAGGATAAGGAGGAAGCTTTAGCCAATGGAATGGTGGACTGACTTCTAAAATAGTCCTCTTCTCATTTCTCTAATCTGCAGAAAGCATCCCAAGTATTTCCTCTGATAGAGGAGCAGGATCACAAGAACTAGGAAGCCATGACTCAGGCAGTGGCTGGGTACTTACTTTGTAGAAGGTAATACAAAAGGGGACCGGTCCCTGCAATCATCACACTGGAATAAAGAAACACTTTCCCCAGAGGCTTTGGCATTCTGCTTCCTGCAGATTTAAAAACAAAAGATACAAATTTATTATAAAACTGTTTTGTGCCCAGGGCCTCTGCCTCGATAGGGCCCTACAGAAGAGCTAAGGAGGAAGACAGCAAGGAGGCGAGACCACCCTCCCTCCTTTCTTCCTTTCTGAACGCCAGGGCTAATTCTAGAGCCAAAGCGAGTGCCCTCCCGAGGGTGCCTCCCGAGGTGGCCTGCGTCCAGGACCCAGGGTATGGGGCCCTGCCACCCCCAGCTGCCAAGCACAGAGTGAGCATTCAGTTTCACCATCCTGACAGACAGAACCTGGCCTGAGTGCCAAGCCCAGCGCAGCAAGGAAGCACAACTACTTTGTCTCGGGCCCACTGGTAAACAGGAAGCGTACCCTTTCGTAGCAATAGCTGGTCTTGTGAGCTTGCAAATGGGCTGAGCTGTCACTGGCTTCTTTCTTTCATATTTTGGAAAATGCCCCACCCCCTGGATGAGGGAACTGATGACTTTCAGGCTAA
Organism: Glis glis; assembly: GCA_004027185.1. Taxonomy (NCBI): domain Eukaryota; kingdom Metazoa; phylum Chordata; class Mammalia; order Rodentia; family Gliridae; genus Glis; species Glis glis. Next base: position 48,117 of record PVJS01002585.1, read on the forward strand.
GTGAACAGATGGAGAGGTGCCAGCTCAGCAAGTACAGCACACCAGATCCACCCTGGCATTAACTCCTGTCCCCTGAAGGCCTGGGTGGGGCTAAGCGCACCCAGGCCTCCACAGAGCCAATTCTCTTCCTGCTGTGGCTATTTAATCACTGCTCACACCAGCCTGGGCCTTTCTGGAGAACTATGATACCTAGCAATAAGACTGAGCAAGACACTGGTGACAGGGGTAGGTCAGGACAGGACAACTCAAATACCCACAGGGCCAGGTGGGTCCTATAAGTGACAGCGGTTACAGCAAAGTGCGGCACACACTGCCCAGTCATGGGGGCAGCTTTAACCTGGCCTCAGCTGGCTGTGGCTATGTGGGCCAAGTCTCAATGGATCTTTATATTTCTCAAGAGGTACCAGAAATCAGATTGATTTTTTTTCTTTTTACGGTACTGGGGATTGAAACCAGGGGCATTCTACCTCCGAGCTACACCCCCAGCCCTATTTTTTATTCTTTATTTTGAAACCGGGTCTCACTAAGTTGCGGAGGGCCTCACTAAGAAGCTGAGGCTAGCCGCGAACCCGGATCCTCCTGTCTCAGCCTCCTAAGTACTGGGATTACAAGTGCACGCCATCATGCCCGGCCAAGAAATTGGATCTTATAATGTGAAATTGCCTCAATTCTAAATGGTGACAACCACCACCAACAAAGACCTAACAAAAGACACTTGTAGGTCAAGTTCTTTCTGCAGACTTTTGGTTTACTTTGGCCATCAGGACACCCTTACCCTGGTGAGATTTAGGTAAATCACTCTTTGTCTTTGCTGGCATTTCTCCAAAAAAAAAAAAAAAAATGAGGTTTTGGATAGAGGAGAAAATTCCAGCTTTAGATAAAGGAAAAGATAACCCCATAAGTATATGTGTCCACATTTGAAGATTTAAACTTAGAATTAATTGCATTGTCTTTAGTAAACAAAGCCTTTGATGTGCCCTAAAGGAGTCAGAGGCATGGCCATGCAGAGTAAAAATGCTAGTTCCTTCGCTGGGCGTGGTGGCGCACGCTTGTAATCCCAGTACTTGGGAGGCTGAGACAGGAGGATCGCAGGTTCGTGGCCAGTCTCAGCAATCTCGTGAGCAAGACCCTGTTTCAAAATAAAAAATAAAATTGGGCTGGGGATATATTTCAGAGGCAGAATGCCCCGAGTTCAATCCTCAGTACCACAAAAAAAAAAACTACTTCCTCCACTGGCTAGATCTATGAGGCAGGCAAAACACACTGTCACCATTTGCTCCCCCTTCCAGAACAGGGAGAGTAATAACTGTCTAGCTAGCACTTCTGAAACCCTGAAGGTAAATGAATCCATAGAAGTCCTGTTAGAGAAAGTCTCTCATGTGAATATTCTTTCTGAGAACTGATAATTAAACATGTCCTTGGAGGGAGCTGAAGTTGTCCAGTTCTGTACAGAAATATAAGTTTAACAAAGTAGGGAGAATAAAGTTTTAGATCATCTTTGTATAATTTACTTATATACTGTTTTGTTCAACTAAGAAAAAGCTGTTGAAATCCCAAACAAATGTGCAGTAAGTGCTGTATTTCAGCAAGTGCTGTATAGCATGTAAGAATATTTACGAAAGTTGAGTGTAAAGTCAATTACAGTAATGTGACCTGGGAACGGCCATTTAGTTCTCACAATAAAAATGGTCAGAGCATCTCCAAAGAATGTATTAGTCAGATCTTGCTTAATCTAGAGAGCTCAATAAGGTGGGGCAGCCAGATTGAAGTTCGCAGAGCTTCCCACAGTATCGCAGCTTCTAAAGCCAGCTGAGACACCAGGGAAAAATACATACAAAACAAGGCAGAAATCATCCACCCATTCCTCATGTGAAGTTACAGCCACAAGCAAATGCTAAAGACCAGAAGAAACCGCAACTACACAGGGAGCAACCCTGGTAGGTTCTACTGGGTATCCCAGCCCTCAAACACCTATTACCTTTTGCCACTTCATAGTGTTAGAGGGTGGTGCTCTTTCCTAGAAAGAAATGTTATAGGGCAGTGATCTCTCCTCAGTCCTTTGCTTCCCAAAGAAGGTTTTCAAATGGAAATCATGAATAGGGGAACAAAAGAGGTTTAGGGGTGTGGGTATACACACAGAGAAGGACATGATAAAGGTTATATTCCAGCCGTGTGCAGTGGGACATGCCTGTAATCCCAGTACTTGGGAGTCTGAGACAGGAGGATTGTAGGTTTGAGGATAGCCTCAGCAATGTAGCAAGACTCTGTTTCAAAACAGGGTGTGGGCCAGGCGTGGTGGCGCACGCTTGTAATCCCAGTACTTTGGGAGGCGGAGACCGGAGGATCCGGGTTCGCGGCCAGTCTCAGCTCTCTCTCTCTCTCTCTCTCTCTCTTTCTCTCTCTCTCTCTACCTAGTGAGGCCCTCCGCAACTTTGTGAGACCCAGTTTCAAAATAAAGTATAAAAAATAGGGCCGGGGGTGTAGCGCGGAGGTAGAATGCCCCTGGGTTCAATCCCCGGTGCCGCAAAAAAAAAAAAAAAACAGGGTATGGGTTGGAGGTAGAATGCCCCTAGGTTCAATCCTCAGTGTCACACACACACACACACACACACACACACACACACCCCTTCTCAGAGTGGGAAACAGCCACGAGTTTTCCATGTGGCAGGCCGTATTCATCTGGAAACCTTCCCACTCATGTGTATGCATTTGGGAAGGTCACTACCCCTTTTCACCCCACAGTTTAGTGCATCTGCCCTGTTTTAAGCATACTGGAAACTTTCCTATTGGTCCCTAAGTGCACCTGGTGGGGTTGGGGAGCTAGGGTAGGTATGAATGCAGTCAGTTTGGCCTCCTGACGTCCTGCCAAGGGCAGGGAGTCCCCTATGTCCTTTCATGAGGGCTTGCTTAATTTCCCCTCAGGTCCATCCCAATCTTGCCCTGACCTGCTCATTTCTATCTAGCTGCCTCACAATAACACAACTCTCTTGAAAATCATCAGTTTCCCTGTAATCAGAAAAAAATGTATGTTAAAATCATGTTTCAAAACCATTCTCTCTGGGTTCTAGTTTCATCCAGTCAGGATTTGCTGGGGCTAGGGGTTTAGTTCAGTGGTAGAGCACTTCCCTAGCATGTATACTGGGTTCTATCCCTAGCAGAGGGAGGGAAGAAGAGAGGGAGGGAGGGAAATTAAGGGGAAAAAATGTATTACCACTCCAAACTTTAGAATATGAACAAGAAGTTAAATTTAAACTCAAACAAATCTCATCTGTAAAAGGCCCTGGTTTTTCCCTTTTCTTCTGCCAAATTAGGACGAAAAAACAAAGCCTGCTGGTTTCCTGCTGTGTACTATGTATCCTAGTGTAGGTGACAGAGGGGTACCTGGCAGCAGGCAGGTGTCTGACTACAACATAAATGTGAGACCAAGAAGCAGACAGTCAGTCAGAGCACAGAGAGAGATGCTAGTATTATCAGCTGTGCCCTTGGACTAAAACTAGTCTTTCATGGAGTGGGGTGCAGCTCATGGTAGAGTGCTTGGATTTGATCCCCAGCACCACAGAAAACCAAACCAAACCAACTTTTCAGGGTCAAAAAGAAACAATGGTATATAATAGTAAACCTAGGCATGGACTTTAATAGTAACGACTAACACTGACATCTCTTACTAGTATATGCCTGGTATTATTCTAAGCACATTACCTAAAATAATTTGTTTAATTCTCACAATTACCCCATGAAGTCAGTGAGAAATATTATCACCCACATTTTACATAGGAGTAAATGGAGGCACAGAAAGGTTAAATAATGAGCCCAAACTCACACAAATAAGGATGTAAGTGGTAGCACTGGGATTCAAACTCAGGTGGTCTGGCTCCAGGGTCCCTACTCTAAACCACCAAAGTACATTAACTTTAAGATGTCTGTTACAGAAATACTGAAATGTGGGAGAAAAAGTACCTAGGGTTTATCTATAGCTATAGATGTCATACACACACACATATACAATATATTCTTAACATTCAGGCCTTGGCAGGCATGCCCTTCTTGCTTGTGTGTGTGTGTGTGTGTGTGTGTGTGTGTGTGTGTGTGGTACTGGGGATTGAATTCAGGGGTATTCTACATTCGAGCTCTACTCCCAACCCTATTTCATTTTTATTTTGAAACAGGGTCTCATTAGGTTGATGAGAGTCTCACTACTTGCTGAGGCTGTCCTTGAACCTGCAATTCTCCTGTCTTAGCCTCCCAAGTACTGGGATTACAAACTTGCACCACCAAGCCCAGCTTCACCTTTCCTGCTATTTTTCTAGACAAGAGTGTGGTATATGTGTTTGTACCTTCTCATTTAGCAAATGGTTACTGAGGGCCTGGTCTGGTCAGGCAGAAAGAATATAAAAATAATACCAATTTATAACTATTCTGCTCGATTCTGTTAGAAATAACTTTTCACGGCATCTAAAGAAACGGCACGTGTTCGAAAATTGCTTAGCAAGGCGATTTTACTTTTTTGCAAAAAAGGGTGCTCCCAGATATGAGAGAGAGCACATTTCACAAAGAACCCAGTGGGTCTTATATCCCTAAGGCAAGGCTCCTCCTGCGCTGAACTCCTATTGGCAGAGGTAACAGCTTCACATTCTTCCTGGTCAGCTACAGGGGAAGATGGGGGAGGGTCGACACCTGTAATCTCTTCTTTTTTTTTTTTTTTTTGCAGTACTGGGGATTGAACGCAGGGGCATTCTACTTCCACGCTACACCCCCGGCCCTATTTTTTTATGCTTTATTTTTGAAACCGGGTCTCACGAAGTTGCGGAGGGCCTCACTAAGTAGAGAGAGAGAGAGAGAGAGAGAGAGAGAGAGATCGCGCATGCGGCGCTGAGGTTGGCCGCGAACGGGGATCCTCAGGTCTCCACCTCCCAAAGTACTGGGATTACAAACGTGCGCCACCACGCCCAGCCTGTAATCTCTTAAGAGATGTTAATTTGGGGAAGGAATGTAAATCCCTACCAGGTTACAAAATGGCCGCCTAAGTGAAACTACCTCCTTTGACAGAAAAGATACAATTATATTCTCACAATTCTAAGGGTAATATAGGCAAGTAATTACAACACAGATAGGACCATCAAATAAAACTGCTCAGTTGTTCACTGTACAACCCTGGCAGGGTGCCGTTCACATCATAAAAACTGTAGATTTACATTTTTACAAGACAGTTTGCCAACAGTTGGAAGTCCTATGAAATACCTTGGAGAAAGGGTAGGTACCTTCTAAGTCACACAAAGGTGACTATGGGCTAGCAGCAGCCAGGCTCATGAAACCACACATGCACCAGAGAGGAAGTGACACCCAGGAAGTGGCTGGCCTGCTAGTGGGGATCAGCAAAACTTTCAACACAGGAAGTTTGCCCTGAGCCTCTAGAGAAAGGTAAAGGAGGGGGCAAGGAGATTCAGATCAACTGCAATGACAAACCAAGGCAAAGCAGGCAGAAACAAGGACTGAAGAAATAGGAAAAGCAGGAGGGAGTCATAGGAGGTAGGTCTGGAAATGGTAGGGGCAGGGAGCGGTGATAGCTAAGAAAGACACTCCACTCTGAGTCCTTGCACTCCACTCTGCAGGGGAGGGGCTACATGAAGGCTCTCTCTGAGACCCAGGAGCTGACAAGAGGCTAAGAGGAGGACCAGCCCAGGAGGTCCTTGGACAGACAGCAAAGCTGAGCGCTAAAACCAGGGTAGTAACAGTGGATCAAAAGGATGTTTTCTTAAAATATTTAGGATAGTTTTGTGGGGGAGAGGGGTACTTGGAATTGAAAACAGGGGCATTCTGCCCCTGAGTTAAACCCCCAGCCTTATTTTATTTTTTACTTTGAAACAGGGTCTCACTAAGTTGCCCCGGCTGGTTTCAAAGCTATGATCCTCCTGTCTCAGCCTCCCAAATATTGGTATTACAGGAGTACACCACCACTCGGGGCAGAATAGTTTTTATTAAATAACTTGTAAAGTAGCTCTTTCCAAAAGGGGTGATGAGACTAACAAAGATACATACTTTAAAAAACATGCATGAGGAAATGAAGGTAAATGGAAAATAACTTTACGAAAAGCTGGAGTAAAGTTAATGCACAAAACTTCATACTATCATGCACTAGACATTTCCTAAAAGTGGCCACATATTTGACACTGAGCATCCTCTCTGCTCAGCAGAAAGGGGAGCCTAAGTAACTATAAAGTCCAGAGGCAAACTGACATTGAGGAGGAACAGAACAGTTCCTAACAATACACGAAGCCTCAGACAAACCTCTCCCTGAAATACTCATAAAGGGCACTTCTCTAAAGTACCTGAGATTACAAACAACATCCTGAGAACTAAAAACAAAAAGTAACATCTGATAATGAAATACAGAGCTCCAGAAAAAATATAAACCTAATTTTGCAAGTGACCAAAAGAGTGAGGACTCAGTAAGAAGCTCTCAGTATGAGCTCTGGAGAGCTCAGATAGTGGTAATCAACCTGGTCTATGGAGGAAGCACCCTGTGTGGGGCAGGGCATGACAGGGCTCTGCCCTGCTCCTTTGTAACCAGCTTCAGTTTACCCGCCCCATTAACTGTCTTGTGAAGAGTAACCAGCCCCCTAGTCACAAAATAAATAAATAAATAAGGCACTACAAGAAACAGAGATAGATTTTAGGTTACCTCCAAGAATGTTACATCTTAGAAGTAAGCTTCTGATAAGAATTGAAAAAAATTTGACATGAAATTTTCTACAATAAACTCAAGTTCAATTAGACTACTAGGTAGCCAAGTAAATGCAGAGTTATTTGCTTTCTGGTTAACCAAGAAGAACAGGTTATACCCCTTTTGAAAATGAAGGAACTTGTTAGCCACAGGAAGGTGGAATAATATTAAATGACCAAACTTACAGATAACAGGCATTGAAGAAGGTCTAGAAGCACAAAAAAAGCATTAGAGAAATAATAATTGAGAATTTCCCAAACATGAAAAAGTAGATGGACATCCACATACAGGAGACATTTTGAACCCCAATTAGACAAGATCAAAGAAGAACTTCTCCACAGTATATAATAATCAAAATTACTAACATAGAGATCAAGGAGAGACTCTTAAATGTGTCAAGAGCAAAAGACCAGGTGACATTCTGGGGCAAAAACATAAGAATCACTCCAAACTTCTCAACCCAAATCATGAAAGCAAGAAGGGCTTGGTGTGATGTACTACAAACCATAAAGAAAACATTTTCCAACCAAGCCTTCTATATTCAGCAAAGATATCTTTCAAAATTGACGGAGAAATAAAAAGCTCCCAAGATAAGCAGAAGCTAAAGGAATTCATGACTACCAAGCTGGCACTAGAGAAAATACTAAGAAATAAAACACAGCCGGTCACAGTGGCATGGGCCTGTAATCCCAGGACCTGGGAGGCTGAGGCAGGAGGATCACAGGTTTGAGGCCAGCCTTAGCAACTTAGCGAGGCCCTTAGCAACTTAGTAAGATCCTGTTTCAAAATAAAAAAAAAAATAGCCGGGCGTGGTGGTGCATGCTTGTAATCCCAGTACTTTGGGAGGCGGAGACCGGAGGATCCAGGTTCGCAGCCAACCTCAGCTCTCTCTCTCTCTCTATTTAGTGAGGCCCTCCGCAACTTCGTGAGACCCAGTTTCAAAATAAAGTATAAAAAATAGGGCCGGGGGTGTAGCTCGGAGGTAGAACGCCCCTGGGTTCAATCCCCGGTACCGCAAATAAATAAATAAATAAATAAATAAAATAAAATAGGGCTGGGGATGTAGCTTGGAGTTGAATGCTCCTGGATTCAATCCCCAGCACAAAGAAAGGAAGGAAGCAAGAAAGGAAATATAAACACCAGAACCAGAGAAGGAATGAATTCCATCAGATGAGCAACTAAGTGAAGGAAAACCAACACTATATCAAACAGAAAATATAACTCAAAATGACAGGAAATAAAAATCATCCCTCAATAATAACATTAAATATCAATGGCCTCAACTCCTCAATTAAAAGGCATAGACTTGTAAACTGATTTAAGGACCATAATCCAACTAAATGCTTCTTGAAAAAACTCACCTTACAGGCAAAGATTGGCTAAAGGTGAAAGGATGGAAAAAGATATTCTACACAAACGGAGACCAAAAACAAGCAGGGGTAGCAAATCTTATATATTCAGCAAAGCAGACATCAAACCAAATCTTATCAGAAGAGACAAAGCAGGTTATCTCTTACTGATAAAAGGAACAATCAAACAAGAAGACATAATGATAATAAACATTTATGCCCCAAATGTGGGTGCACCCACTTCTATAAAACAAACTCTTCATTACATTAAGACTCAGATAGACCAGAACACAGTAATATTGGGAGACTTCAACACACTTCTCATACTATTAGATCAATCTTCCAGACAAAAGATCAGTAAAGACACTTCAAACCCAAAGCACAGTATAAACCAAATAGATCTAGTGGACATATGAAGAATATTCCATCTAATAACAGCTGAATACATATTTTTCTCAGCTGCTCATAAAAGCTTCTCCAAAACAGACCATATTCTAGGCCACAAAACAAGTACTAGAAAATTCAAAAAAGTAATATAATTCCTTGCATCTTTTCAGATCATAATAGAATGAAAGTATAAATCAACAACAGGAAGACCCAGAGGAATTACATAAACACACGGAGACTGAATCCAGGGGCATTCTACCTCTGAGCTACACCCCCCAGTCCTATTTTATTTTCTATTTGGAAACAGGGTCTCACTAAGTTACTGATAACCTTGCTAAGTTGCTGAGGATGGTTTTGAACCTGCGAGCCTCCTGTCTCAGACTCCCAAGTACTGGGATTATACGTGTGCAATACCGCACCCAGCCTGAATGATACACTTTTGAATGAAGACTGGATCTTAAAAGAAATAAGGAGCAATATCAACAAATTTCTAGAATCAAACAAAAATAAAGACACAACATACCAAAATCTATGGGACAGTTTTAAGAAGGCAGTTTTAAGAGGAAAATTTATAGCACTGAGTGCCCACATGAGAAAAACAGAAAGTCACCAAATGATATACCTCAAAGTCCTCAAAAAACAGGAACAGACTAATCCCAAAGCCAGTAGAAGGAAGGAAATAATTAAAATCAGAGCAGAAATCAATGAAATAGAAAAAAACAAAAGATTAACAACAACAACAACAAAAGCTGGTTCTTTGAAAAGATAAACAAGATTGAGAAACTCTTAGCCAAGCTAACCAAAAGAAAAAGACAATTGGCCCAAATTACTAAAATAAGAGATGAAAAAGGAGACATCAGCACAGACAGCATGGAAATCCAGAGGATCATTCAGAAACTATTTGGAAAACTTATACACCAATAAGCTGGAAAACACAGAAGAAATTGACAAATTTCTAGACACATACAACCTACCTAAAGTAAACCAAGAGAATATAGAAAACCTAAACCGACTAATAACAAACAAAGATACTGAAACAGCAATAAAAAGCCTTCCATCAAACAAAGTCCAGGTCCAGACAGATTCTCAGCTGAATTCTACAAAACCTTCAGAGAATAACAAAGCTCAATGTTTCTTAAATTATTCCATGAAATAGGATTTAAATTCTTCCATACTCATTCTATAAAGCCAGTATCACCTCAATACCAAAACCAAATAGATACCTCAAGAAAAGAAAAATTACAAGTCAATATCCTTGATGAAAATAGATGCAAAAATTCTAAACAAAATACAAGCGATATGCATTCAAAACCATATCAAAGAAACTGTACACCATGACCAAGTTGGTTTCATTCCAGGGATACAAGACAGGAGCCAAAACATTCCCTGAAGAAAAAGACAACCTTTTCAACAAATGGTGTTGGGAAAACTGGATATCCCTATGAAGAAGAATGAAATTAGATTCTCTCACCCTTCATAAAAGTAAACGCAAGATGGATCAAAGACCTAGACCAGGAACTTTGAAATTATTAGAAGAGTGCATAGGACCAACTTGCCAATATATAGGCACTGGTAAAAATTTTCTCAATAAGGCCCCCAAAGTTCAGGAAATAAAACCAAGGGGGGGGGGATGGGATGACATCAAGTTAAAAAGCTTCTGTGCAGCAAAGAAACAATCAAAAGTCTGAAGAGAAAGCCTACAGAATGGAAGAAAATCTTTACCAGCTATTCCTTTGAAAGAGGATTAATACCTAAAATATATAAAGAACTTAAAAAACTTTCTCATTTTATATACTCACAACAAATCTGCGCTGGCCCAATGACTCAATTCAACAAACAACACGAGGCAGAATTAATGCTGTGACAACTCTATGCTGCAGCTGTAAGGAGGCTTAGCAGTTTCTACTTTAGCATTCTTGTTTCCCCTGAACTATCAAATAAGAAGTATGCTTACCCACATTAAAAATCCATGTAAGAGGCAATTCAGTGAGGAAGAGGCCTGAGGCTAAATAGATGCCCCATTCTTCTAATATTCCAGTTGAGCCCAGTCATCCCTAACAGGGCATTAGCCACATAAATGAGCCATCATCAATAGTCTAGTTTAGATGAGCTAATAGAGGGCTACAGTACCAGCAGAACCAACCTGATGAGCCAAGACAACTACAAAATTGTAAGAGATGATAAAATGATTGTAGCTTTAGGCCACTAAATTTTGAAATGGTTGCTACGCAGCAGTAGAAAACAAAAACACCTTTATAAAATCTGAGCCAGGCCGGGCGTGGTGGCGCAAGCTTGTAATCCCAGTACTTTGGGAGGCAGAGACCAGAGGATCCGGGTTCACGGCCAGCCTCAGCTCACTCTCTCTCTATCTATCTATCTAGTGAGGCCCTCCGCAACTACGTGAGACCCGGTTTCAAAATAAAGTATAAAAAAATAGGGCCAGGGGTGTAGCGCGGAGGTAGAACGCCCCTGGGTTCAATCCCCGGTACCGCAAAAAAAAAAAAAAAAATCTGAGCCAGGCATGGTAGTCAATGCCTGTCATCCCAGCTACTAGGGAGGTTGAAGCAGGAGGATCTCAAGTTCAAGGCCAGCCTGGGTAATTCAGTGAGACCCTGTCTCAAAATTTGAAAGGTCTGGGGTAGATTACTTACTTTGCATGTGAGAAGCCTGAGATTCCATCCTCAGTACCACAAAAATAATAACCAAACTACACCCACAGCCTTTTGCAATTTTTATTTTGAGACAAAGTCTCTAAATTGCCCAGGCTAGCTTCAAATTTGCCAGTAGTTGGGATTACAGGCATGTGCCCCTGTGCCCAGCTTATATGTTACTTTTTGGAGGATCAATTGAACTGCAAAGAATGGCTACAAAATAGAAGTCTTGGCATACTGAAACAAATACAAATCAGAGTGGAAATATTCAAAAGGTAGAACTGAAGGCAAAAGTATTTCATTGAGATAAAAATAGAATAAAACAGCAGTTATGAACATTAGTATCAAATAGCACTCCACCAAAAAATACATATAAAGCCCAAAATTACTGACCCTAATCTCCTCAAGCACATACGTAACTCCCACCTATGCCCCCATTTCACACCAAGCAGATCTGAACAGCTGTACTGAGGACAAGGCAGGCACCCTCAGGCCGCAAGGGCCTGGCACTGCTTTTTACCCACAGTGCCCTTCCCTGGCAAGTCTCCCAACAACCCTATCATCCTTTAAGTCTCAGCTATATTCTTATTTTAGCACTATATGATTTCCTTGGGTTACTAAGGCAACCATTTTTCTTTCACCTGTACTTTCACAACAGCTTTTTATGGTGTTACGGTGTTTAAATTACCTAATTCCCAACAGACAATGAACTTCTTAAAGGCTAGGGTTGGGGTTTTCATTTTAACATGCTCACTAAATAGATGCTCACTAAATGTCTGTGGCATTAATATAACAGGACGCTACTAGCTCAGAAGTAGGCAAGATAAGAGTGAGCTTCTTCTAGAAACAGATCTTTCCAAAAATAAGACAACAATTTCCTAGGTCAAATCCAGGGTAATTCTACTTCAGTGACTGTGTGTAAGGGGCTGGGGGCGGGGGATACTGGGGATTTAACCCAGCACCTCCCACGTTCTAGGCAAGCACTGAATTACATCCCCAGCCCTTTTTGTTAACTAATTTATTTATTTATTTATTTATTTATTTATTTATTTATTTAGAGACAGGTCTTGCTATGTTTCTCAGGCTGGCTTGAAACATGCAATCTTCCTGACAGCCTCCCTTAAGATGTGGTCCTTGTACCCCTGGAGGATGCTGAGACCCTTTCAGGGAATATACGAGGTCAAAACTGTTTTCATCAAAAAACCCAACTAGATTATTAGTAATTTTTATTTCCTGAACTGTGTGGCATCTTTGCACTGCACTGACATTTGCACTGATAGTGCAAAAGCCATCGCCTTAGCACAAAAGAGGGATTACCACGAAGCTGTACTACTAGTAAATGTACTGTCACCTACACACACGCAAGTAAAAAAGGGGGCCCATTACATTAAGAATGTCCTTGATGAAGAATCAAAAATGATTTTTACTAAATCTCAGTTTTTTTGTGTGTGGTACTGGGGATTGAACTCAGGGGCATACTATCTCTGAGCTATACTCCCAGCCCTATTTTATTTTGAAACAGGGTCTTGCTAAATTACCACTTGCTGACCTGGAACCTGGGATTCTCCTGTTTCAGCCTCGCAAGTACTAGGATTACAGATGTGCATATTAAATCTCAATTCTTGAGTACATGCAGTCTTAACAATCTGTTTGAGGAAATGGGAAGTACACATTAAAGGACTCGGCTCCATGCTGAAGCACAGTGGGGGCTGAGGAATAGAACTGGTAGGGTTGTTTGAGTTGTAAGTTGATCAATCCATTTTTTTTAATAGAATGATATTTTTTTCTTGAAAAAATGACTGACACACACTATAGTCATTCCAATTTAAGTATCTGGATGATATTATCTAAAATATGAATGACATAAACCTATTGCTTCAAGGAAAATAACCAATAGTATTTGTTGTCAATGTTAAAATGTTTTCAAATGAAATGAAAAATGTGAATCTACCACTCAATAAATAATACCTAATAAGATTAACAGTGATAATAATGAATATAAACTTGACATCATATACAAAATGTTTTAACATTTGTTAAACATTTAAGAATATGAATAAAAATCAATATTTTTAAATGACAAAGGCATGGTAGTGTGTGTGTGTGTGTGTGTGTGTGTGTGTGTGTGTTGCTGGGGATTGAACCCAAGGGCATTCTACCTCCAAGCTACACCCCCAGCCCTATCTTATATTCTTTATTTTGAAACACGGTCTAAGTTGCAGAGGGTCTCACTAAGTAGCTGAGGCTGGCTGTGAACCTGCTATCCTCCTGTCTCAGCCTCCCAAGTACTGGGATTACAAACATGTACCACCATGACTGACTAAGGCATGGTATTTCAAAAGCATACAAGAGAGACTATGAATAGATCAATGGTAACAGAATTCAAAAAGTTCACTGAGCAGAATTCATGCTACAACTAACCTTTACAAAATTATCACCTGTGTTGGGCATATTGAACTGTTTATGAACAGTTTCAATATGCCTGCTTCCAGAGCTGACCATCAGCTGGGACTGGCTCTCTCTACAAGAATATACCATAAAGCAGAACAGAGCTCCTGGGAGTTTAAATCAACTGGCACTTATCATTCTGCTAGCATCTGCTTTATGTTCTCAATCTTCATTTTTCTTTTACTTTCAAGTACTTCTAAATTTACAAGTTCTCATGTGGCTTTTCCTTTTATGGAAACATATTGGAAATCCATATGGTCAAACATGAGAATTGCTTATTTCAAAACATTCTTCTAAGGGGTGACTGTGAAAGTTTATGCCATTCTGATACAAAATTGTTCCATGATTCAGAAACAAGAAAGAAGAAATCAATTTTTATTGAATAACTCCTGCCCACTAGCCCCGCATTAGGTGTTTATATGTTATTAACTTAAATACATCACTTCTATTCACTCTATTACACTTTGAACTAAAGCTTCAATGGAATGGGGAAAAAACTGGGACATTTTCCCAGCTTTGAGCTCCTGATCTAAGTCTTATGTCTCATTAGATCACAGAACTCACTGCTTGATATCCTTCTTTTATTGTGTGAGGAAAGGACTTGTACCCTAGTGGGAGTGAAGCTGGATCTCAGCATCATTTGTTTTTTGGATCCTCATACTTACCTGCACTCCCAAGTCTTTTGCATTAAGCATGATTAAATTACTAAGGGTAATGGCCAAATCAAACAGAGCTGTCCATGAGTACAATGCCTGATCCGTATTATGCACTCAACAAATATCTGTCCAAATAATAAGAAAATGTAAACATCTCACTTCTTCAATGTCATCAAACTACTAAACGGTTTTGCTTAGCCATTTTATCCAGGTACAGTGACCCAACGACATAGAGGATTTATTCTGAGGGTCCCATACATTCCTTACACAGTTTTTTTTTTTTTTTTTGCAGTACTGGGGATTGAACCCAGGGGCACTCTACCTCCGAGCTACACCCCCAGCCCTATTTTTTATTCTTTATTTTGAAACAGGGTCTCACTGAGTTGCGGAGGCCTCACTAAGTAGCTGAGGCTGGCCGCGAACCCGGATCCTCCTGTCTCAGCCTCCCAAGTACTGGGATTACAAGCATGCGCCACCATGCCTGGCCTTACATAGCTTATTACATAGGTTATTTAATTCCTCCACAATTAGTTGGTATTTCACAAAAATAATGCAGAGTTATAGGAGTTGGCTAAGTATCCACTCCATTCTTCATTTAGTCTCTCTGGGTCTTTGTTATCCTGGCTAGAAAGCCCAAATGGTACTGTTTTAAAGAATAATGGAGATAAAACCATAAGAGAAATCTGGACTTTGTAAAGGGCAAGACAGTTTTGAGTTGTTCTTATGAATTTTTTTTGTGTGTGTGGTACCGGGGATTGAACGCAGGGGCGTTCTACCTCCGCGCTATGCCCCCGGCCCTATTTTTATACTTTATTTTGAAAGCGGGTCTCATGAAGTTGCGGAGGGCCTCGCTAAGGAGAGAGAGACAGGGAGAGAGAGAGCGAGAGAGCTGAGGCTGGCCGCGAACCCAGATCCTCCAGTCTCCGCCTCCCAAAGTACTGGGATTACAAGCGTGCACCACCACGCCCGGCTGTTCTTATGAATTTACACTTTGAGTAACTTGAGGGCATAATCAGGTTTTATTAATCTTTGTAACCCAACTGACTATCAGAGGTTTTGTTTGTTTGGCTGAGTTTTTTTATTTTGGTACTGGGAATTCTACCAGGAGCATTCTACCTCCAAGCTATACCTCCACTTTTTTTTAAATTTTTTCTTTTTTTTCTTTTGAAACAGGATCTTACTATGTTACTGAGACTGGTCTCTGGTCTCAAACCTATGATCCTCCTATCTCAGCCTCCCAAGTACTGGGATTACAAGCATGTGCCATCACACCCAGCTCAGAGTTGGTGAAATAAAAAGGGGTTTGCTTCCTAAGTAGCATGGGAAAATACCTCCCCTACCCTATAACAGCTCTAATAGTTTAGTGTTACAAATTATAAGTCTTCATCACTTATAAGTAACGAAGAGTCTTTGATAAAAATAAAACTTTATTTATTTATTTATTGGTTCTGGGGATTGAACCCAAGGGTATTCTACCTCTGAGCTACACTCCCAGCCCTTCATTTTATTTATTTTATTTATTTATTTATTTATTTATTTATTTATTTTGAGGTAATGGGGATTGAACTCTGGGGCATTCTACCTACGAGCTACACCCCCGGCCCTATTTTTTATTCTTTGTTTTGAAACAAGGTCTCACTAAGTTACAGGAGGGCCTCACTAAGTAGCTGAAGCTGGCTGTGAACCTGCAATCCTCCTGTCTCAGCCTCCCAAGTACTGGGATTACAAGAGTGTGCCACCACACCCGGCTTTATTTTTTATTTTGAAACAGTGTCTCACTAGGTTGCTGAGGCTGGTCTCGAACCTGCAATCCTCCTGTTTCAGCCTCCCAAGTACTGGGATTACAGACATCACCACCACACCCAGCCAAACTATTCTTATTCCTTTTTTTTTTTTTTTTTGCGGTACTGGGGATTGAACCCAGGGGCATTCTACCTCCAAGCTACCCCCCGCCAGCCCTATTTTTTATTCCTTATTTTGAAACAGGATCTCACTAAGTTGCAGAGGGCCTCACTAATTAGTTGAGGCTGGCCGCAAACCAGGATCCTCTGGTCTCAGCCTCCCAAGTACTGGGATTACAAGCGTGCGCAAAACTATTCTAAAATTCAGCTCTGAGTAAACTTTTGTTCTGTTTTATGTGTTATATGGTCTTAGAAAGATGCTATATTTGCTTGCAAGCAGATACTGTGTGTTACCTGCCTTGGGTTCAATATACTACAATGTTAGACAAGTGGTAAGCATTTAATATACAACAAAGACTCTTGCTTGCTTGCTTTAAAAGTGAAAAGAAGCTGAATGTGGTGGCACAGGCTTGTAACCCCACTACTTGGGAGGCTGAGACAGGAAGATCGCAGGTTCAGGGACAGCCTCAGCAAGTAGTGAGATTCTCATTAACCTAGTGAGACTCTGTTTCAAACTAAAAAAGAAAATAAGATTGGAGGTATAGTTTGGAAGTAGAATGCCCTAGGTTCAATCCCCAGTACCACCATAAATAATAAATAAATAAATAAATAAATAAATGTGAAAAAGGCTTTAATAAAGCTCTGGAGCTTAGATAAAGAGTTAGAGAAATTATCCTAGACATGTGAAACTGCTGGTAATATTTCTTTTTTTTTTTTTTTTGCAGTACCGGGGATTGAACCCAGGGGTGTTCTACCTCCGCGCTATGCCCCCGGCCCTATTTTTTATACGTTATTTTGAAACTGGGTCTCACGAAGTTGTGGAGGGCCTCACTAGGTAGAGAGAGAGAGAGAGAGGGAGAGGGAGAGAGAGAGAGAGAGAGAGAGAGAGCGAGCGCTGAGGCTGGCCGCGAACCCGGATCCTCCGGTCTCCACCTCCCAAAGTACTGGGATTACAAGCGTGCGCCACCACACCGGGCCTCTTCAGGACTTCTAAGCACAGTCTTCCCATGACCACCCTCTTTCCAACTAAGTCTGTGCTTTATATATCAGGACTATAGCGTGGGTATTAGGTATTTTCCAAACGGCTGATAAAACTTGATAAGTTGATTGGCTGAAGGTAATTTTATTTTTTTTATGTTTTTTCTTTTTATTAGTGCGTTATGATTATATGAAAGTAATTTTAAATGCTAAAGGTCATCATCCAAGTTTATTTTCTTCTTTTTTTTTTCGGTACCAGGGATTGAACCCAGGAGCATTTTACCTCCTAGCTACACCCCCAGCCCTATTTTTTATACTTTATTTTGAAATCGGGTCTCACGAAGTTGCGGAGGGCCTCACTAAGTAGCTGAGGCTGGCCGCGAACCTGGATCCTCGGTCTCGGCCTCCCAAGTACGATTACCAAGGATCCGGGTTCGCGGCCAGCCTCAGCTCGCCTCGCTCTCTCTCGCACTCTCTCTCTCTCTCTCTCGCTCTCTCTCTCTCTGCGCGCTCGCTCTCTCACGCTCTCTCTCTCTGCGCGCTATCTCTCTCGCGCTCTCTCTGCGCTCTCTCTCTCTCTCTATGCGCTCGCTCTCTCGCGTGCTCTCTCTCTCTCTCTCTCTCTGCGTGTTCGCTCTCTCTCGTGCTCTCTCTCTCTCTCTCTCTCTCTCTCTCTCCCTCTCTCTACCTAGTGAGGCCCTCTGCAACGTCGTGAGACCCGGTTTCAAAATAAAGTATAAAAAATAGGGCCGGGGGTGTAGCGCGGAGGTAGAACGCCCCTGGGTTCAATCCCTGGTACCGCAAAAAAAAAAAAAAGCGTGCGCCACCATGCCCAGCTCCAAGTTTATTTTCAACAGATATTATACTCTTTGTTTTTCCTAGAAACCTCAACTCAGGAGCAGCCCTATACATTTTTCCCCCTTCCCTAATATACAGGACAGACATTTACAATCCCAAATAATATGCCAGACTATAGCATAAATAAATGCATTCACTGTAACACCATTAATTTCTCCCCTGCTCAATGAAATAAGCTGAAACTATTCCAAATTAAGTGTAAATCCACCTGAATTTGTATTTTAACAGTAAATTAATTATAAACTTTAAATCATTTTTGGATGTCACAAATTACTTGCTGAACACTTCAGGAAGCTGGGCGTGGTGGCACCCGCTTGTAATCCTAGTACTTGGGAGGCTGGAACAGACAGATCGCAGGTTCAAAGCCAGTCTCGGCAACCTAGCAAGGTTCTCAGCAACCTAGTGAGACCCTCTTTCCACATAAGAAATAAAATCAGTTGGGTGTGTAACCTGAGGTAGAATGCCTCTGGGTTCAATCCCCAGTACCAAAAAATAAAATAAAATAAACACTTTAGGACCCTTCACTCACTACTACTTTGAATTGTAGGGAAAGGATGGCACACAGAGAAAGAGTACATTTCGAATGTAAAAAGAACTTCTGGCGCACAGTTCAAGATAATTTACATGAAAAATATTATCAAGGAATCCTATAGTAAAGTCCAGCAGAGCCAGATGTTAATCAGTGGCTCATTTGTATTATTTGAATAAAATTCATGATTCCCATATCCTTGATAGATTATATCTTTGTTTCTCCAAACAGTCATTTAGTAAGATTTATAGCTAACATGAAACTTGGACTACTGAATTATTTGGTTATACAACACAATACTGACGAGCTATACCTTATTCTCATAAAAACTGCACCAGTATTTAAAGCTAAGTCCTGACTAGAGGCTACTTCCCTGCACATTTATATGGCTTAGGCACCACTGGTGCTCTCATCAGGTGATTTAAAGCATGAATGAAACTTCCTATTACCAATAACGATGACCTGGGTTCTAGAGATCAATTCTGCTGAAAACAACTTAATATGCATATATTAAAACACCTTTTTAATAAGTTTTTTTTTGCGGTACTGGGGATTGAACCCAGGGGCATTCTACCTCCGGGCTACACCCCCAGCCCTATTTTTTATTCTTTATGTTGAAACAGGGTCTCACTAAATTGCAGAGGGCCTCACTAAGTAGCTGAGGCTGGCGGCGAACCCGGATCCTCCAGTCTCAGCCTCCCAAGTACTGGGATTACAAGCGTGCACCACCACGCCCGGCTAATAATAAATATTTTAAAACACCTTTTCAAAAGTGCCAGAAAAAGCCAGGCGTGGTGGCGTACGCTTGTAATCCCAGTACTTTGGCAGGCGGAGACCGGAGGATCCAGGTTTGCGGCCAGCCTCAGCTCTCTCTCTCTTTCTGTCTCTGTCTCTGTCTCTCTCTCTCTGTCTCTCTCTCTCTCTCTCTCTCTCTCTACTTAGGCCCTCCGCAACTTCGTGAGACCCAGTTTCAAAATAAAGTATAAAAAATAGGGCCGGGGGTGTAGCGCGGAGGTAGAACGCCCCTGGGTTCAATCCCCGGTACCGCAAAAAAAAAAAAAAAGTGCCAGAAAAAATGACAACAGAGTAGGAAACTGCCAAGTCAAAATCAAAGGAGAAATTCAACAAATGCTGCTGGGGAAATGTAAATATCAACATAGAAAAGAAGGTTGTTGGGCCCTTTCCTTACAACAAACACAAAAATGGGTCCAAGACCTAAACCTAAGAAGTGAAAACTATAAAGCTCTTAAAGAAATAGAGGGAAAGAGCTCCATGACACTGGATTTAGCAATGATTACTTGGATGTGATTCAAAAAGAACAGGCAACAAAAGAAAAAATGGAAAAATTTGACTGCATCAAAATTAAAAACTATACATACAAGAACACAACACAGCAAAAGGCTACCCACAGGGGCTGGAGATGTGGCTCAGTGGTAAAGCACTTGCCTAATGTGTGAGGGCCTGGGTTTGATCCCCAGCATGACAAAAAAAAGTCAACTCATGGAACTGGAGATGCAAATCACGTATCTAATAATGAATTAACATACAGAATATATAAAGAACTCCTAAAGTTCAGCAACAAAATGTGGGAAAATTAAAAAATGGGAAAAGGAGTTAAATAGACGTTTCTCCAGAAAAAGTTACTATAGCTATATAACAAATTAAACCAAAATGAAGTGACTTGAAAAACAATTTTATCATATCATAGTCAGGATTATTACAAAGAACACAAAGGTAATATACAAGGTCTGAGGGGCACAACTGAGAAGATTCAACAACTAGGGATAATTTAATGGTTGGGGGCTCAAGTCGTCTGGGGAAATCTTCTTTTACATGTATGACTGTTGATGTTATTCTTGGCTAGAATCTCAACTGGAGCTGTCACCTGGAGCAACTACATATGGTCTCTCTCTATTGTCTGGGGTTTCTTCATAGCATGGCAACTTCAGAATAGCAGGACATCTTACATGGCAGCACAGAGATTCAAAAGCAAGTGTCTCAAAAACCATTCTGGAGCCAGGCGTGGTGGTACACACCTATAATCCCAGTACTTGAGAAGCTGAGACAGGAGGATTGCAAGTTTGAGGACAGCCTCAACAACATAGCGAGACTCTCAGCAATCTAGCGAGACCCGTTTCCAAATAAAAAAGGCTGGGAGTGTAGCCTGGAGGGAGAATGCCCCTGGGTTAAATCCCCAGCACCACAAAAAAAAAAAAAAAAAAAAGTGCAGAGCTGGACATGGTGACACAGGCATGTAATCCCAGTATTTGGGAGGCTGAGACAAGAGGATTGCAGGATGGAGGTCAGCCTCAGCAACTAAGCAAGGCTCCCAACAACTAATGAGACCTTGTTTCAAACTAAAGAATAAAATAGGTCTGGGGTGTAGCTCAGAGAAGTATTCTGGTAAAATCAGCATAACTGGTTAAGTATTACTTATTTGGAAATATTTAGTACTAATTTTAGAAAACAAAAACACCTTTACCAGTTTAACTTTATTTCAAGAATTCAAGTCGAATTTTCATTTTGAGTAAGATTTCAATTAACACAAACAACTTGCGCTGGACCACTGAAACAACCAGACATTTAATGAATAAACTCTGCTGCTAATACTCTGAGTAAATTTTTGCAGAGGTACTGTGCTCTATGTCATCTGCTTTTGTAGAAGAGATGAAGGTGGGGAGGGGAATGTGACAGTCACACTTGATCCACACCAGGCTGCCATATGTCGCTTTTTGTCCTTTGCTGGTTCACTGAGTATTCATGAATTAACTACCTGAAAAGTGCTATATTTATCTTTACAGCCACAAGGCAGTCAATTAAGTTCCACGTACTCTTGGTCTTTGTCTTCAATAAGACACATGATTTTGGAGAAAAAAACTTTGTGTATGACACTTCCCTATGCTATAATACAAGTATAAAAGACTACATTAATATAATATGGTACATTTCCCATGGTGATACTAGCTTGTGCCTTACTATTATTTTTTAAAGACTGTTACATCAAAGGAAAAATGAAGCAGTTTTCAGAGCATCTGGCCTCTAAGGATTTCCACAGAGGCTCCAAATCCTATTCCCTCCTGTATTTTGTTATCAATGGTCTTACTGTTTTCATTTCTTTTCTTTTATATGTGCTTGTTTCTGGCAGGACCCTCTGCTATTAACTTACCTCCTCAAAGCTACCTGAGTTCTGACCATTGCTTCCCCAGGATGCATTACATCAGCACTGGCTGGGAATCTACCCTAGAGTTTCCTTTCCCCACCCCAGATATCACATAGAGAGTCTGTATGGGTCATTCAAATTCCAATTTGTTTGCCAGCTTCTAGAGAAGACACTCAGTTCATCAATATAAAATAAGAAGAGGGGGAAACAAGCTTATCTAAACCATCTTAAAGTGATTCCTTGCCAAGCATGGTGCCACATACCTGTAATCCCAGTACTTGAGCAGCTGAGGCAGGAGGATCACAGCTTCATGGCCAGCCTCAGCAACTTAGCCAGGCTCTCAGCAACTTAGTGAGACAGTTTCAAAATAAAAAATAAAAGAGGCCTACAGGTATACCTTAAAGGTAGGTATGAACCCAGGTAAATGCCCCTGGGTTCAATCCCCAGTACCACACACACAAAAAAGTGCTTCCTTGAGGGCTTCAAGCTTAAAACTATCACCACAAATCGGTCATATTTGTCCCGAGGGAGAAGGAGCAGAAAGATAAAATAAATTAAAAATACACCTGTGTTCTAAACATTCTTTGAATACTGAAAGCACAATAAAATCTACACTTTAAAATTACTGGCACTTGCCTGGTGTGGTGGCACAGAAACTGTAATCTCAGTACATGGGAGACTGAGACAGGAGGACCACAGGTTTGAGGACAACCACAGCAAGTTGCAAGACTCTCAGCAACCTAGTGAGACCCTGTTTCAAAACAAAAAATAAGCTGGGCGTGGTGGCACATGCTTGTAATCCCAGTATGTGGGAGGCTGAGACAGGAGGATCGCAGGTTCACGGCCAGCCTCAGCTAGCTAGTGAGGCCCTCCGCAACTTAGTGAGACCCTGTTTCAAAATAAAGAATAAAAAATAGGGCTGGGGGTGTAACTCAGAGATAGAATGCCCCAGGGTTCAATCCCCAGCACCGCAAAATCAATCAATCAATCAATCAATCAATAATAAATAAAAAGGGTTGGGGTTGTAGCTCAGAAGTAGAATACCCCTAGGTTCCATCCCCAGTACCACAAAAAGAAAGAAAGAAAGAAAGAAAATTACTGGCACTTGAAAATTTTATAATAAATAAAAGAAAAAAAGGAAATTTAATTCAATTTTCCCTAAACATGCTCAACAATAATTTTGATATGTCACATGATTAAATTCTTTAGCAGTTAGTGGCTGAGGCAAAAGACCTACTCCAAAGAGAAAATAGTACTTCAAAAGTAGTTCCATCATATCATGCATACCTGCATATTTTACTTCAGTTTATCTTTTGAGTATGCCAAATTATAAAATGTGTGTGTAGCCAGGCGTGGTGGTGCATGCTTGTAATCCCAGTACTTGTGAGACTGAGACTGGAGGATCCAGGTTTGCGGCCAGCCTCAGCTACTTAGTGAGGTCCTCTGCAACTTAGTGAGACCCTGTTTCAAAATAAAGAATAAAAAATAGGGCTGGGGGTGTAGCCCAGAGGTTGAATGCCCCTGGGTTCAATTCCTGGTACCGCCAAAAAAAATAAAATAAAATATAGTGTGTGTGTGTGTGTGTGTGTGTGTGTGTGTGTTTATACTGGGGATTGAACCCAGGGGTGTTCTACCTCCAAGCTACACCCTCAGCCCTTTTTATTTTTTGTTTTGAAACAGGGTCTCAGTAGGTTGCAGAGAGTCTGGCTAAATTGCTGAGGCAGGTCTCGAACCTACAATCCTCCTGTCTCAGCCTTCCAAGTACTGAGATTACAGGTGTGCACCACCATGCCTGACTTAAATGTCTCTGTAATTCAAGAATGGGACTGAAACCTGTACCTGTATTAGCAGACAGGAAAATGAGGCAAAGAGAGCCTTGGTACTTCAGCATTTCATTATGATGTAAGACTAAGTCATCAAATTCCTAAAGTTTTTAATGAACGAGATCAATGTTTATGCCTAAGAAAACATAAAAAAGATTCAAAGATAGCTTGGATATTTTTATGATTTTAAAAACCTTTAACTGAAGAGGCTTATTCATGTGAGTATACAGGTTTACAGGATTATCTACCTCCAGAATCTCCTAACCTATTTGTTTCTTCTGTGTTCCATTACTTGGTACCAAATACATCACTACTTGCTCAGTCTTCTAGGATAAAAAACCTCTTCTACCACACTGCCTCCATTAGTCAGGATTAGGTTCACCTGCACATACAACAAAAACAAAAACAGATGAACAGACAAAACAAATAGCCTACCTAAGACAGAAATTATGTTCTCACAAAAAACAAGCCCAGATGCAATCAGTCCAGTGTGTAATAGTTCATAGTGATGGGCTCCTTTCATCTCAATGACCTGCCATTCTCAACATGTACCTTCCAGTTTTGTTGTTGTTTGTTTATGTGTTTTTGTTGTGCATGTCTGGGGGGAGGTACTGGAAATTGAACCCTGGAATGGTTTACCTCTTAACTACATTCCCAGCCCTATTTTAGTTTTTATTTTGAAACAGGGTCTCGCTAAATTGCCAAGGTTGGCCTCAAACCTGTGATCCTCCTGTCTAAGCCTCCCAAGTCCTGGTATTATAGGAATGGACCACCTCACCTGGCTTATGCCTTTCAGTTTAAGGTCCAAGATGACTACCTAAACTCTTGCCATTACATGCACATGACAGCCAGTAGGAAAGAGGTGAAGTGAAGCAGGAATCAATCCCTTTAATGAGACTTTCTAGAATTTACATGTAATGCTTCCAAAATTATTTTAGCTGTTCTTAAAGAAATGACATAGCTACATCTGGCTACAAAAAGAACCTAAAAATGCAATCATCAAAGTTGGGCGTGGTGGCACACGCTTGTAATCCCAGTACTTAGGAGGCTGAGACCGGAGGATCCGGATTCGCAGCCAGCCTCGGCTACTTAGTGAGGCCCTCCGCAACTTCGTGAGACCCTGTTTCAAAATAAGACTAAAAAATAGGGCTGGGGGTGTAGCTCAGAGGTAGAATGCCCCTGGGTTCAATCCCTAGTACCGCAAAAAAAAAAAATACAATCATCATTTTCACTGAGCAATAAATAATATGCCCAGCTAAAAAATAGGGTTCTACTATACAAAAGAAGAAAATGGATGCTGGGATTGGCATGGCCACAATCTCCATGTTTCTTCTTTTTTACATCTCTCTCTTACACATGTTCAAGTTCTCTACCACAATTTAGCCAAGCCAACCCAATCTGAATGATTACAATTCATGCCATCATCACCTTTGCTTGGACTACAGCACCCTAACTTGTCTACTAGATCCAGATGGAAATTAATGGTTCCATTAGGGCATAGAAACTCAAGAACCACACAAATTGGCCTAAGTGTGGAAAGCCATCTGAGTAGAAGGTACCATACCTTCTCCTTTAGGTTCATACAGGTTATCCTAGCAAAGGGGAAATTCTCCATTGTTCTGTGCAAGTGTATTAAGGCCGCTAGAAGCAAGGCAGAAACTGTATACACTCTAGTGTATGTGTGACTCTTTCTATACTCTTTCATACACTCTCTAGTGTATGTGAGATTCAGTGGTCAGAAAATTAGGGTTCTCATAGGGTAGAGAATTAGTCTGTGTATCAAAAACACTTCCCAGTGAGCACAGAGTTAGGTTAGAATTTTTAAAAATTGTCAATTTAGAATTCTATGACCAGCATAAATATCTTTCAAAAATAAAGGCAAAGCTGGGCATGGTGGCACATGACTGTAATCCCAGTACTTGGGAGGCTGAGACAGGAGGATTGCAGGTTCGAAGTCAGCCTCAGCAACTTAGCGAGGCCTTCAGCAACTTAGTGAGACCCTGTTTCAAAATAAAAATAAAATAAGGCTGGGGGTATAGCTCAGAGGTAGAACACCTCTGGGTTCAATCCCCAGTACCACAAAAATAAATTAACAAATAAATAAATAAACAAACAAACAAACAAATAAATAAATGCAAAATAAATATTTTCCAGACAAATAAAAGTTGAGAGAATTCATGGAAAACAGACTTTACTATGAGAAAAGTTCTTCAAGCAGAAGGAAAATAATGCCAACTAGAAATCTGGAACTATGGCCAGGTATGGTGGCACATGCTTGTAATCACAGTACTTGAGAGGCTGAGACAGGATGATCACAGGTTCACGGCCAACCTCAGCAACTTGTGAGGTCCTCTGCAACTTAGCAAGACCCTGTTTCAAAATAAAGAAGCCAGGTGTGGTGGCACATGCTTGTAATCCCAGTGCTTGGGAGGCGGAGACCGGAGGATCCGGATTCAGGGCCAGCCTCAGCTACTTAGTGAGGCCCTCCGCAAACTTCGTGAGACCCAGTTTCAAGATAAAGTATAAAAAAAATAGGGCTGGGGGTGTAGCTCAGAGGTAGAATGCCCCTGGGTTCAATCCCCAGTACCGCAAAAATAAATAAATAAATAAATAAAAATAAAGAATAAAATAGGGCTGAGGGTATAGCTTGGAGGTAGAATGCCCCTATGTGCAATCCCCAGTACCAAAAAAAAAAAAAAATGGAACTATGAAAAGGAATAAATAGGCCCACAAACGTATATATGTGGCTAAATGTTGACATTTTTGCTCATTTTAAAGATCTTTAGGCCAGGAGTGGTGGCGCACACTTGTAATCCCAGTACTTGGGAGGCTGAGACCAGAGGATCCGGGTTGGCGGACAGCCTCAGCTATTTAGTGAGGCCTTCGCAACTTAGTGAGACCCTGTTTCAAAATAAAGAATAAAAAATAGGGCTAAGGGTGTAGCTTGGAGGTAGAATGCCCCTGGGTTCAATCCCCATACCAAAAAATAAACAAACAAACAAACAAAAAAGATCTTTAAAGTTAATTATTTAAAGCCGGTTTCATAATGTAATATGGGCTTTATAACATGTAGAAGTAAAGTATGTGCCAAAAATATCACAAGGGATATTGAGGCTAGAATTGAAGCATAATATTATAAGGTTCTTGTGTGAACTAATATATTACTTAAGAGAAATGTGCCAGGCGTGGTGGCGCACGCTTGTAATCCCAGTACTTGGGAGGCAGAGACTGGAGGATCCAGGTTCACCGCCAGCCTCAGCTACTTAGTGAGGCCCTCTGCAATTTAGTGAGACCCTGTTTCAAAATAAAGTATAAAAAATAGGGCTGGGGATGTAACTCAGAGGTAAAACGCCCCTGGGTTCAATCCCCAGTACCACAAAAAAAAAAAAAAAGAGAGAGAGAGAAATGATGTACTAAATGTAGACTATGATAAACTTAAGAGATATGGAACCCTATCTTAACTGCTAAAAATAAAACAAAAGATACAACTTACAAATCAATAAGGGTTATAAAATGGAATCACTGAAAATACCCTATTAATCCAAAAGAAGGTAGGAAAACACAAAAGCGGGGCAAAGATAGATAAGATGCAGAAAACAAAGAGCAAAATGGTAGATTTAAATATGATCATATTGATAATCAAATTAAATGTAAATGGTCTAAACACTACAATTAAAAGGCAGAGATAGTCAAAATGGATAAAAGAGAAGAAAAAGCAAGACTCAATAATGTACTGTCTATAAGAATTAGTTGGTACATGAAACTGACTAATGTCCCTTCGGAACAACAAAGATGTGGAATATCCCCTTTCCTATAGCGGAGAAACTAGTGACCTAGCAAGGGCCTCACTTCTCAGTGAGTCAAGAATTTTTTCATCAATAAAAAGTTTTCCTGTCAGGAAGTAAGCATACACTAGTAACCCTAATATATAATCTGCTGAGGAGACAAAAACTGGGGTGAATGCAAGCCTCCCAGCCACATAAAGATTAGATTTAGAAAAGTTAGAAGAGTCTATTGTAACTAATTTATATCACACTAACCCACTAAGACTTCTATAAAATTAAGCCAACACCAACTAATTTTACAATAGTCATTGGTGGATGAGAAAAACTTGGTGCTACATCAAGTCACATATTACATCATTTGCAGGAGTTAGCAGATATATTAACCACATCTTGGCAAGTTCAGCTATTAAAACAAAAATAAACATTTGCCAATAGAAAAAAGAGTCATGGGTATGAAAAGACAAGCCATAGGATGGAAAACCTAAAGAGTGAAAAGATGCCCCACGCCAAACCCCTTCACCTCTTCCCTCAGAAATGGATGGCGATCATTCCCAATTACTCAACCTCTTTCCTGCAGATGAAACAGGTTGCACATTCTAATCACTTGGAAATTAAAAGAAAAAAATTACCTATGCCTGAGCTTCACCTCAGACGAAGTCAGAATCTCTAGGATTTGGAACCAGGAAATGGGATGTGTAACAAATCCTCTCAGGTGATATTAGTGGGCAGCCATGGCTGGGAGCCATTGCCAGCTAAAACCTGGCTCTCCCCCACTATGCTCTTGGGCAGTGTCTGTGTTTCTCTCTCTCTCTCTCTGGCAGGGGGTTGGTACTGGAGGCTGAACCCAGGAACATCCTACCTCTAAGGCACACCCCAGCCCTATTTTACTTCTCCAAGTTGCTGAGGGTCTAAGTGGCTGAGGCTGGTCTTGAACCTGCGATCCTCCTGTCTCAGCCTCCCAAGTACTAGGGTTACAGGCATGCACCACGTGTGGCTGTCTTCTCTTAAATCTCTCTTCCTATTAGGCGTGGAGACAGGGTAGGTGTTCCACCTCATTGCCACTTTGAAACTGCTATCTCATCTGCCTCCCCTAAGACTCTGGTTTTGAGTCTCACATTATTAGACTACACCATCCTTAATCCTCCTTGTTGCAGCGGTCAACATCCCACCCTCAACCTTAAAGATTTCAGCTCCTGGCCATGACACTTTCTCCAACACCACTCTTGTCAAAATGCATGATGATTTCAATATCTGCATACATGATCTCTGTGTGTGTGTGTGTGTGTGTGTGTGTGTGTGTGTTAGTTACTGGGGATTGAACCCAGGGACATTCTACATCCCCAACCCTTTTTATTTTATTATTTGGAAACAGGGTCTCACTAAGTTGCTGACAGCCTCACTAGATTGCTGAGGCTGGCTTCAAACCTGCGATCCTTCTGTCTCAGCCTCCCAAGTACTGGGATTCCAAGCATGCGCCACCACACCCGGCTTACATGATCCTTGATATCATCCTCTCCTATAATCCAGTACTCTACTGGGCTTCAGTTATTCATTCCCAGAGTCACACCCTAGAATTTATCATCACCAATAAATTGACTCCCTCCACATTCCCACTTTCTAGAATTTCACTCTCCAGCTACACCACTCTAACTTTGGCTCTTCACTACTCCACCAAAAGTAGCTCCAGTGAAAGGTTTTAATAACCTCCGTATTGTTTAAAATCAAAGACCAAGTCTCAATACTCCTCTTACTCCATCTATGAGAACATTCATCATAGCTGACTAGTCCTTTGAAATCTTTGTGTGTGTGTGTATGTGGGGGGGGGTACTGGGGATTGAACCCAGGGGCATTCTACCTCTGACCTACACCCCCAGCCCTATTTTTTTTCTTTATTTTGAAACAGGGTCTTGCTAAGTTGCAGAGGGCCTCACTAAGTAGCTAAGGCTGGCCTCGAACCTGCGATCCTCCTGTCTCAGGCTCCCAAGTACTGGGATTACAGGTGTGCACCACCACGCTCTTTATTTTAATATACTTTTATTGGTGCCTTGTAATTATACATCCTAATGAGGCTCAATGTGAAAAACATACATGCACACAGCACTCGGTATGATTCCTTGCAGATCCCACCCCTCTTGTCCCCCGTCCTGTACATGTTATTGAGATTAGTAGTGATACCTTCATATATAGACACAGCATTTTTTGAACTGTTTTCTTCATCAAGCCTCCTTTTTTCCCCTTCCCCACTTCCCTCAACCAATTCCCTTCCACTATTCTACTGGTCTCTCTCCTCATTTGTCTGAAGTCCCTTTTGTCTCCTATTTTCTCTGTAGCTTCCACATATGAGAGAAAGCACATGACCCTTTCTTGCTTAGCATAGTATTTTCTTTTCTTTCCTTTCTTTTTCTTCCTGTGTACTGGGGATTGAACCCAGAGGCATTCTACCTCCAAACTACACCCTCAGCCCTTTTTATTTTTTGTTTTGAAACAGGGTCTCACTAGGTTGCTGAGGCCGATCTTAAACCTAAGATCCTCCTGTCTCAGCCACCCAAGTACTGGGATTACAAGCATGCACCCCAGCTAGCATAGTATTTTCTAGTTGCATCCATTTTCCTGCAAATGACATAATTTTGTTATTCTTTATTGCTGAGTAAAATTCCACTGCCAAGCACATACTTTTCTACCACACAAATGATCCATCTGCACAAGGGTTGCCATACCCACTGTGAAAAGCATCTGCACACCTGAAGGTCACAAGCCCTCACCATTACCACCTTATGTTAGTATCGATGTGCTTGCAATTGTCACCAGAAAGTCTCAAAATCCCTAGGGCTTTAGTACCTATGTGACCTCTAGGAGTTGGGAAAACTCAGAACAGGGTGAATTAGGAAAGCTACAATTATATCTTGGCTGCCTTCATCAAATTACAGGAGTGGGAGATAAAAACCATTAGGAGTGACTCCTACTCTAATAAAGTAGGATCAAATACAGAAAAAGTCATATATACCCCTCACTTGGTGAAGTGTGTGTGTGTGTGTGTGTGTGTGTGTGTGTGTGTGTTTTACTGGGGATTGAACCCAGGGGTATTCTACCTGTAAGCCACACCTGCACCCATATTTGTTTTGAAAGGGTCTGGCTAGGTTGATGAGTCTAAGTTGCGAGGCTATCCTCGAACCTATGATCCTTCTGTCTCAGCCTCCCAAGTACTGGGATTACAGGCATGTAGCACCAAGAATGGCTTTTCTTCTTCTTCTTCCTCTTCCTCTTCCCCTTCCCCTTCCCCTTCTTCTTCTTCTTCTTCTTCTTCTTCTTCTTCTTCTTCTTCTTCTTCCCATTTTGAAACAGGGTATCACTAAGTTCCTGAGGCTGGCCTCAAATCTGCAATCCTCCTGTCTGAGCCTCCCAAGTACTGGGATTACAGATGTGTGACACCACACCTGACTTCCTTTGGTAAATTTTACATAGCACAACAAGAAGGAGTGCATAATTCATATCTCCTTGAGAGGAGAAATCCATGCATCTTTCTGGTTATAACCAAGGCATTAATTCTAATTTAATTAAAAGTTCTTAACTCACTTTATTAATTACAGAGGTAATTATGTATGTTTAAAGTGAACTGTGGGATTTGTGTTTTTTTTAAAAAAATCTTTTTTTTTTTAAAAAAGCAAAGATGTTTTTCTTCAAGTACTAATTAGCATTGGTGTGTTTTATATTTGCTCCTAATACAGTTTCCAGTTTGAAAGATTACTTTGATTCCCACTCAATTGTCTCTACTACAGACAGCACCACTGTCATATAGCCACAAAAAAACAAATGTTAAACAATTCTGTTGGAGGTTTTGATTCAGTATGTCTTCACAAAAGCTTATTTAGAATGCTGTTAACATCCCAATACTAATTAGCATATCAGAAACACTATCATTTCAGAATCAGGGGTATCTTAGAAGTATAGCCAGAGGCATTTGAGAAGTACCTTAAAAGAGAAATTAGGCAGAAGGTAGAGAATTCTTGAGGCATGATTAGTCAACCTTACTTTTCAAATATACAAATGTCAGGGTTTGGGACTAGTTTAGATATATTTTTGGTTTGCCCTTTTGAATTTCTTATCTAATATATGTATATTAAGTACATATTTATGAGCATCTTTAACATCACTTCATAAACACATAAACACTTTAAAAACAAGCAAAAACTTTTTTTTTTGTACTGGGGATTATTGAACCCAGGGGCATTCTGCCTCTGAGCTACACCCCCAGCCCTATTTTATTTTTTATTTGGAAATAGGGTCTAAGTTACTGGGGACCTCACTAAGTTGCTGAGGCTGGCCTTGAACCCAAGATCCTCCTGTTTCAGCTTCCCAAGTAATGGGATTACAGGCATGTGCCCACCATGCCCAGCTAATTTCTATCTCTTTAATGTCTCTCACTAAAAAATTAAGACTTGAAGTCCAAGGTTACTTATGGCAGAAAAACAAAACTCATGACTGTGCCAGCAAATCTGATATGCTCTAGGGTTTTGATGGATTTTATCCAAATTTGACTTTAAATATTTAGCACCATCTAGTGGTAAATTTATTTTTACATTGGATAAAAAAGTAAGTAATATACAACCTCAAATCAGTAATAGTATTCCAACAACACTGAAAATTAACACCTTTGACAATTATTGAATATAGGTGATAGATAACACAGGCATCCACTATTCTCTGCTCTTGAATTTAATGGACAGTTTTCCACAATGAAAGGACCCAAAAGAGCCTCTGAAAGTAGCCTGATTTGTCTTATGGAAAAGTCCTCTAGCTGGGTGTGGTGGCACATGCCTGTACTCCCAGTACTTGGGAGGCTGAGACAGGAGGATTGCAGGTTCAAGGCCAGCCTCAGCAACTTAGACCCTGTTTCAAAATAAAAAATAATAATATTTTTTTAAAAAAAGGATTGGGGGTATAGTTTGGGAGTATCCATCCCTAGTACCAAAATAAAAAGAAAAGTCCTCTAGACCTACATCCTAACTCATTCTGGTCTCAGGTTTCAAATTTAATTTCTGGTAACACCACAGAAAGAATCTGGCATAGAAGTCCTCATAGGATTTTTTTTTTTTTTTTTTTTTGGTACTGGGGGATTGAACCCAGGGGCATTCTAACTCCAAGGTATACCACTAGCCCTATTTTGCTAATGGCCTTGCTAAATTGCTGAAGCTAGCCTGAAACCTGCAATTCTCCTGTCTCAGCCTTCCAAGTACTAGGATTATAGACATGTACCACCACACTGGGCTCCTTTATCAGCTTTATAAAATATAGGAAGACCTGTATACATACGAAGGGGGAAGGCCTAAGTAAACTCAATACTCATACTGACCTTGAAGCATTTTCTCACAACAGTCCCATTAAAAAAAAAGTGTGGCCGGGCGTGGTGGCGCACGCTTGTAATCCCAGTACTTTGGGAGGCAGAGACCCGGAGGATCCAGGTTCGCGGCCAGCCTCAACTCACTCACTCTCTCTCTCTCTCTCTCTCTCTCCCTGTCTCTCTCTCTCTCTCCCTCTACCTAGTGAGGCCCTCCGCAACTTCGTGAGATCTGGTTTCAAAATAAAGTATAAAAAATAGGGCTGGGGGTGTAGTGCGGAGGTAGAACGCCCCTGGGTTCAATCCCTGGTACCGAAAAAAAAAAAAAGTGGAACTGGGCATGGTGGCACATGCCTATAATACCAGTACTAGGGAGCTAAGACTGGAGGAACACAGGTTCATGGCCAGCCTCAGCAATTTAGTGAGACTCTCAGCAACCTAGAGAACCTGTTTCCAAATAAAAACTAAAAAACAAAAAAGGTCTGGGGGTGTAGCTCAGAGGTACAATACCCCTGAATTCAATCCCCAGTACCACAAAATAAAAATAAAAAATAAAATAGTGGGATGGCAAATATTCTTTATATTTTACAAATATAGTAAGTTAAGAAAACAAAGTCAGCCAGGCATGGTGGCACATGCTCATAATCCCAGTGTTTGTGAGGCTGAGACAGGAGGATGTCAGGTTCGAAGCCAGCCTCAGCAACTGAAGAGAGGCTCTCAGCAAATTAGAAAAATTCTGTTTCCAAATTAAAAAAAAAATAGGGCTGGGGGTGTAGCTCAGAGGTGGAATGCCTCTAGGTTCATTCCCCAGCACCTCTCCCCCCCCAAAAAAACAAAGCCACAGTAACACTGTAAACATCAGAACAAAAACCTTCTACTAGATACACAATGAAGAAGTAGGTACTTCTGTGATCATGAAGGTACCCTTTACTGATAGAAATTATAACAAGAACTAGCACTTGATCTTATCAATTGCAATAGTGACTTTATGTATATAAGTTCTGCCTATCTTATCTACTTTCACTCCTAGAAAAGAAAGCTACAAATAAACCCAAAATGTATATGCACAGCAATATATTAAAGAATCCTTTTCATAATACAATTAAAATACCTTCTTATCACAAAATTATTTTTAAAGAATGAAAATAATTTTCATTACTAACATGAATAAAAGTAACATTTTCAACTGTTATATTGCTGAAACTCTAATATAAATGCTTAGAATATTTTTATTCAAAAGCTAAAATGGTATGCATTCATATTAGAATCCTCGAGTGATCCTCCTTTCTGGTTTATGCTTTGAGTCTATTTAAATTCTGGTTTGAGAGCCCTTTATTTACTTTCTGAGTCTGCCTAAGTATTCAGGAGTCTAGAAAAGAATACTACAAATTTACTGAAGAATATGCAGTGAAATTTTACCTATTTTAAAGAAGGGGAGGAATAAGACTAATGCTGTTGATTGCTGGTTTTTTTTTTTTTTTTTTGGTGGTGGTACTGGGGACTGAACCCAGGAATGCTCTACCACTAAGCTACATCCCAATCCTTTTTATTTTTTATTTTGAGACGGGGTCTCACTAAGTTGCCCAGATTGGCCTTGAACTTGCCTCTGTTTTCCAAATAGCTGGAGTTATAGACACGTACCACCATGCCCAGAGTTTCAATCACCTTTTTAGTTATTTTAGGAATAAATGGCCTGAAATAAGATTTATTTTAAAAAAATATTTTTTGCCAGACATGGTGGTAATCCCAGTACTTGGGAGGCTCAGACAGGAGAATCACAGGTTCAAGACCAACCTCAGCAACTAAAACTAAAAGAGACTCTCAGCAACCTAGGGAGCCCCTATTTCCCCAGGTTGAACAAAAAATAAAAAAGGCTGAGGGTATAGCTCGGAAGTTGAATGCTCCTGAGTTCAATCCACAATACCACAAAAATAAGTAAATAAATTATTATCAATCATTAATTTTTATACCAATTTATATAGAAAACTGCATAGGAAGACAATACAAAGGAATTACTCAAAGCCAACAGAATCAATGAGTTTAATCAAAAATATAAATGATATAAATGATTACCATAAAAATAAAAAATTTTCTTGATTCAACAACTAGATATAAATTTCAAAACAGTATCCATTTGTAACTAGAAAAAAATTACATTAAAAATTTTAACAGGAGCTGGACGTGGTGGCGCACGCTTATAATCCCAGTACTTGGGAGGCTGAGACAGGAGGATCACAGGTTTGTGGCCAGCCTCAGCTACTTAGTGAGGCCCTCCTCAATTTAGAGAAACCCTGTTTCAAAATAAAGAATAAAAAATAGGGCTTGGGGTGTAGCTCGGAGGTAGAATGCCTCTGGGTTCAATCCCCAGTAACACACACACAC
>PVJS01002586.1:0-59669 GCA_004027185.1 Glis glis
AAATATTGTTAGTATTGGATTTTTGTATATAATTACTGGTTGACTCTTGTGCTCTTTTATATTCCTGAAATATAACATAAAATTTCTAAAATATAAGCATTTAATATTATAAATAAATATTGTTTTTTTCATGCAAACAATTTGAATTCAATATATAGTAATAAGTAAAAGCTTAGATATGCATATTCTTCACTAGTTTATTGAAAGAGATATATAATGATTATAAAGTAATGAATTATGTTGAAATTCCAATGAGATGGTATCAAAATAAGCCTGCTATCATTTTATCTACAAATTAATATATGAATGCTTTACTTACCAGCTTGAAAACTTTTTAAGTTAAACTTTATCTATAATAGATAAATTTGAGGTACTAAATCTAAATTAATTAAATAAAAATAAAATAAAATAAAAATAAAAATGATTACATTGAAATTGGTTTTTTGTTTTGTTTTTATTTTTTGATGTTTTGAAATTTATGATTCACACTTAACTGAATTTAAGGCTTTCTTCTTGTTTTGTCCCTAAGAAAAAAAATTATTAGAAATAAAAAGTAGGCAATTCACACTCTTAAAATTGTAGATTGATAACATTCTCACTACTTTCTGAATATTAATCTTTCTTTTATGCCTCATCTCCAATTTGTTTAATTCCTACATCTGGCAATAATATCTGATAACAGGCTGAGCACCTGAAATATCAAATTGTCACATCTTATCACAGTGGATATAGATCCTATAATGTATATGGGTATTGTATTTGGTGGTCCAAAGACAATATGCTCCAAGGAAAGTATGCTTGATGGGTTCTGTATTGGCCAGGGTTCACTAGACTAACAGAATTCACAGAATGAGTATATGGAAAAAGGGATTTATCAGATCAGCTTACAGTTTGAAGCAATGTAGTCCTGAGTTCCGACTGCATGTGGAGAGTCAGAGGAACCAGTAGCTGGTCGAGCAATTTAAGAGCTGGAGTCTTAGGAGCGGAGCAACCACTAATTCAGTCTCAGTCCAAGATGTGAAGATCAGGAAGCTCTTCGGAGAAACGATGGTGAATTTTCAGTTCGAAGGGCTGGAGGCCGACGATCTCAGATGAGAGCAGAAGATCAAGAAGCTCTTTAGAGAAATGGCGAAGTTGGAGGCCGACGATCTCAGACAAGAACAGATGCGTTTTCTTCAGAAAGAGTTGTGTATCCCTCTACGCAGGCGGCTTTCTCCTTCTTTTATCTAAGTCCTGCACCTATCAGAACCCTGCTGCCTACATTTAGGGCAGGACTTTCTGTTTAATCTGCTGTTACATAAAACAATTGTCTCATTTTCACACTCAAAGTCACATGATCTTGGGTGTGTCATGATCCGGTCAAGTTGACAAATTAGATTAACTATCATAGGTTCTGAACTGACCATAAAGATCAATCTCAGAATTTTACATTTTTTTATAGGTTTCTGGTTTGATGAAAATCAAATCATAGTAATATATTCCTCAAATCCAGTGCATGTAGTATTAAGTATCCCAATGAAATAATACATAAGTATTTTAAGGATGCTAATCTTTGATATCTTGGTTTACTCATACTGTTTATGACAGATTTTTTTGGCTAAGGAGTAGAGATTATTCCATTATGGAACTAATGTTCCATAAAACATTAGTCCTATTGTAATCATAGCTTGTCAGAAATATCAACAAAGTCATGTATTCTAATTGCACATATTCAAATCTTAATAAAACATTAATTCTAAACACAAAGACAAGTTACATAGTAATATAAAAGAACATTTTAGATAGTTCAATTCAGTACTTTTAGTACTTTTAGAGAGTAACCTTAAAAATTTCAACATACAAAAAATAATCCATGCCAGGTGTGGTGGCGCACGCTTGTAATCCCAGTACTTTGGGAGGTGGAGACTGGAGGATCCGGGTTCGCGGCCAGCCTCAGCGCGCACGCATGCATGCGCAATCTCTCTCTCCTCTCTCTCTCTTTCTCTCTCTCTCTCTCTACCTAGTGAGGCCCTCCACAACTTCGTGAGACCCGGTTTCAAAAATAAAGCATAAAAAAATAGGGCCGGGGGTGTAGCGCGGAGGTAGAATGCCCCTGGGTTCAATCCCCGGTACCGCAAAAAAATAAATAATAATAATCCATGTAATCCACCATATAAACAGAACTAAGGACAAAAATCAAATGATCATTTCAATAGATGCTGAAAAAGCATTCAACAAAATCCAACACCCATTCATGCTAAAAATACTGCAGAGAATCGGAATAGAAGGAACATACCTCAACATCATAAAGGCAATATACAATAGGCCCACAGCCAACATCATGTTGAATGGGGAAAACTATAAGAGTTTCCCTTAAAAACAGGAACAAGAGAAGGATGTCCACTATCACCACTCCTTTTCAATATAGTACTAGAGATTCTAGCCAGAGCAATAGGGCAAGAGAAAGAAATCAAAGGAGTGCAAATGGAAAAAGAAGAACTGAAACTATCTCTATTTGCAGATGACATGATTTTATACTTGGAAGACTCAATAAACTCAATTAAAAGGCTTTTAGAACTGATCAACAAATTCAGCAAAGTGTCAGGATTCAAACTCAATCTTAAAAAATCAGAAGCTTTTCTGTATGCCAACCATAAATCCACTGAAAAAGATATCCAGAAAAAATTTCCACTCATAATATCTCCCAAAACAATAAAATACTGAGGAAAAAACCTAACCAAGAGGTAAAATACCTCTACAAGGAAAATTATAAAAAACTGAAAAAAGAAATTGAAGAATATCTTAGAAGATGTAAGGACCTCCCATGCTTTTGTATAAGCATAATAAATATCATAAAAATGGTCATTCTTCCCAAAGTGATCTACAGAGTCAATGCAATACCCATTAAAATATCAAGGTCATTCTTCACATATATATATAAAAATCAGTCATTAAATTTATTTGGAACAACAAAACACCCAGAATAGCCAAAATAGTTCTTAGCAACAAGAATCATGCAGGAGGCATCACAATACCTGACTTCCAACTATACTACAGAGCCATAGTAATAAAAACAGCATGGTATTGGCACAAAAGCAGACACGTAGACCAATGGAGCAGAATAGAAGACTCCGAAACAAATCCACACACCTACAGCCAATTGATTTTTGACAAAGGGACCAAAAACATACACTGGAAAAAAATAGCCTCTTCAACAAATGGTGTTCCAAAACTGGCTAACCATATGCAGAAAAGTGGAAATAAGCCCTACTTTCTCACTCTGCACAAGAGGTAATTCAAGATGGATCAAAGGCCTGGAAATCAGACCAGAGACCTTGTAGCTGCTTGAAGAGAGCATAGGATAAATACTCCAACACATAGGCACAGGCAAAAACTTCCTCAACAAGACCCCAAAGGCACGAGATGTTAAAAAGAGAATCAATATGTGGGATTGCATTAAACTGAAGAGCTTCTGCACAGCAAAGGAAACTATCAAGAAACTCAACAGAGAGCCGACAGAATGGGAGAAGATTTTTGCCAGCTACTCCTCTGATAGAGGACTAATATCTAGAATATACAGAGAACTCAAAAAACTCATT
Organism: Glis glis; assembly: GCA_004027185.1. Taxonomy (NCBI): domain Eukaryota; kingdom Metazoa; phylum Chordata; class Mammalia; order Rodentia; family Gliridae; genus Glis; species Glis glis. Next base: position 3,579 of record PVJS01002586.1, read on the forward strand.
ACCAAAAAAGCAAATAACCCAATCAAAAAATGGGCTAGTGAACTAAAGAGACACTTCACAAAAGAAGAAATACACATGGCAAATAAATGTATGAAAAAATGTTCATCATTAGCTATCAAAGAGATGCAAATCAAAACTACCCTGAGATTTTGCCTAAACCCAATTAGAATGTCAATCATTAAAAACACAGCAGCAACAAATGCTGCTGGGGATGTGGAGAAGTAGGAGAAGTAATACACTGTTGGTGGGATTGCAAATGAGTGCAACCACTCTGGAAAAAGGTGTGGAGGAACCTCAGAAAAATGGGAATGAACCTACCATATGACCCAGCTATACCACTCCTTATCTACCAAAAAGAATGGAAACCAAACTACAGAGAAAATAGGAAAGGAAAGATACTTCAGAGAAATGAAGAGAGAGACCAGTTGAATAGTGAAAGGGGGTTGAGGGAGGGGTTTAGGAGGGGAAAAGGGGGTTTGATGAAGGAAACAGTTTAAACAATACTCTGTCTGGGGAAGGGAAGAGCAGAGTGAGATCTGGAGGGAAAAATAACAAGTGCTAGGTGCATGTATGTTTGTATCTCTTTGAGCCTTGCTGTGAAGTATAATTACAATGCACCAATGAAAGAATATTAAAAATGACAGTGTATGAGAAAGATGAAAATTTTGGAAAGAACAAGGCTAAAGAATGAACCAAAGTTTTAGGTAAGATGGGAAGAAGATAAAATCAATAGCTAGTTCATACACTGATTATACAAATTACAGTTGGCTGTCTCGGTATAATTTAAGTTTAAATGTAATAGAATTTTAAAGAAAAGAACCAGAGGAGATGGCTGACATATAGGCAAGTTTTACTAGGCAATTTAAAATTGCAGGGCAGAAGTTAATTTGTAGATTTTGTTGTGGTAGACATTCAAATCAACAATGAAAGTCAGATATTGAGGCTTGTATCCATTATGGATATTAAGTTTTTTATATGACACAGTAGTTTTTAATAAAATTTTTTAAATTACCAATTTTTACTAAACTTCCCAATTGCTTTTTGAGTTGTAGTGCTCACTGGTTTCTTCATAATAAATGAATTCAATAAAACCTCTGACATATGTTCATTTTATTTTATTTATTTATTTATTTATTGCAGTACTAGGGATTGAATCTAGGGGCATTCTACCTCCAAGCTACACCCCCAGCCCTATTTTTTATTCTTCATTTTGAACAGGGTCTCACTAAGTTGCAGAGGGCCTCACTAAGTAGCTGAGGCTGGCCACGAACCCAGATCCTCTGGTTTCAGCCTCCCAAGTACTGGGATTACAAGCATGCACCACCACACCTGGATATATGTTCATTTTATATTTGTTTGTAACACATTAACTGAAGTCGTTCAGTTTCATTATCAAACTTTATACTAGAAAACAAAAGAATCAAAGGAAAATATGATTCTTACTCTTTCCTGAAAGAGGCATAAGATCTGATATGTATGTCTTTATGTGGTATGCAAATTCTATTCTGACACATGGTGATGACACATATAATCTGAAATAAAAAGCATATTTTCTTTCCAGTCAGTCAGCACAATTTAAATGTCACCTTAAAGTTGTTTCACACCTTCAGTCACACCTTACTCAACATCCACTTAGTGGTGACATATTAATCACTTAGTAATGATATAGTAATATATTAGGCAAAGACACTGTAGTTTTGCATTTAAAGAATCCCTTTTCTATGTGGTCATTAATATTCTTTATGACTCTGAATTACTATGTTATTTGGATATGCCAATTAATTTGCTGTTAAAATATTTTATGTATTAAAAATAATAAATGATTGATTTCATTACTTGGCATTATAATCAAAATATTGTGGAAAACAGACTGAGGTTTATTTCTCAAGTCTGGCACTTATATTGTCTTGACTTGAACCATTAATTTAATAGTTATTATTTTCATATTTCTTCTTTTTTAACTGAGTTATATATGATGCCTCCTAATAAGATTACTATGAAAATAAATTTGGATAACATATAAAAAGATTTTAGGAGGATGCTGAATAAAAGTAAAACTTCAAAAATTGTTACCAGGTATTATCATTTTCTTATTACATATATAAAACATAGTATAACACAATATGTTCCTAGGTGACATAATACTATTATCAAAATTTAGTGTGCAACAGCTATTGACATGAAATATTGGAAGGCTTAAGCATAATAACTTTAAACACATCCAGATAGCTAAACAGAAAAGTCAAATATTAGGTAAACATTTTCTTACCAGCTTTTCTTCAAAATTAAAAATTTTCTTTAAAATATTTCCAGGAAAATATTCATCAAGTTTTAAGACACATAGGTTTTATAAAATATGAGCATGTTGTTTATAAATACCATATTAATTCATTTGTGGGTAGTTTGTAAATGAGAGAAGTTTATTTCTTGTAGTTTTGCAGGGTTGGGAGTCTGTGATCAAGGTACTGACAATGTCTGGTAAAGGCCTTCTTGCTATGTTCTCTGTATATATATTTTGTTGTTGTTTATGTGTGTGTGTGTGTGTGTGTGTGTGTGTGTGTGTGTGTGCATGTGTGTGTGTAGTTTATGGTGATGAAATTTGAATCCAGGGCCTCATGCATGCTATGCACACGCTTTACCACTGAGCCGTACCCCAGCCCTTCTTGCTGTGTCCTCACATGGCAAAAGTGGTGAACACTGTCTCCCCAATGTAGAAAGGGGAAGGGCAATACAGACTTCACTACTTCCCTCCAGCCCTCTTATAAAGCCACAATTGTCATTAAGGAGGCTGGTACCCACATGACAATCACTTCCTACAGGCTCCACATCACATTGGGATTTAAATTCCAACATAAATTTTAGAGGTGACATAAGAATTAAAATTATAATACAGATTAAATGTATTTGATAGGCAATTAAGAAAACCTACTAAATACTAAACACATTTTAAACTATATCCTCTTAATATTTAGAGATGATATTTAGTAAATTTTTTCAGATATGATCTAATCTAATCTTTTGTTTTGGTGCTTTGCAGGACTAAAATAGCATTATGACCATTATGTTATTCCTTCACAACACTATAGAACTGAACTTACCAGTGATTGGTTTAAGAGAAATTACCAGAGTACTTTGTTACTCTCCAGGTACTTCAAAGCGAACTACTTCTTTCTCTTATGCGTAATTACATTCACATTTGTTAATTTTAATTTATAATTATATTTTTATGAATCCAAATAGTGTTAAAGTATTGTGCCCTGAGCCATATTGCTTTTTTTTAATGGTGGGTAATGCTTTTGTAAGAATGAAAAATAACTCAGAAATAATGCAATGTAAATTTTACAAAACTCAAAATCTATACTCTTTTGCTCTCAAAGAACTAGTTTCAGACTCACATTTTAGTGCATTAAGGCTTATATAACTATACAACTTAAAACAGATTATTCCACAAAACTCTGCTTGTGGACCCAATTTTTGACTCCATAAAAACTTTTATTCATTGAAATTTGTGCTTTTATATTGTTCTGATTTAGATTTATTGTTATGCGTTCGATTTAAAATGTCCCCCAAACCTTCAGGTGTTAGACAAGATAGCCATGTTCAGAGGCAGGGGATGAATCCATGGGGGTGTGGCCAGGGACAGTGTCTTTCCCAGGCCAGGCCACTGCAGCTGCTCCCTCTCACCACCTCTCTGTTCCTTCTGACATGATGAGCTGAGCACAGCCCTCTCTCTCCCCACTCACCTCTCTGCTTCATGCCACCATGGCCTGAGCTCTGTAGCTGTGACCTGACCCAATATGGACTGAAAGTTCCAGAACAGCAAACAAATAAAATCCTTCTTCCTCTAAGTTTTCCACACCAGATGTTTGGGTCACATCAGTGAAAATCCTGACTAAAACATTTTATAGAGACTATTCTTGTCAATGGTTCTTTATATTGCTTTATCTATTTCTCGTCACAACTTTTATGATATTATTTTTACTATAGAATATTACTAACTTCCCTGTCTACATATGATATTCATGTGCAAAGAATAAGCTCAATGAAGTTTAGTACACAGATTAAGTGTACACTTGAAAACATAATAATTCTAAACTTACCACTTAATTCTAACCTTACCACTTGACTTAGTAGCCTGCCTGCCTACCTGCCTGCTTTCCTTCCTTCCTTCATTTCTTTCTCTTTGTGGCACTAGAGATTGAACTGAGGGGCATTCTACCTCTCAGCTACACTCCCAGCACTATTTTATTTTTTGTTTTGAAATAGAGTCTCACTAATTTGTCAAGGGCTTTGCTAATTTGCTGAGACTGGCCTTGAACCTGTGATTACAGGTGTGCACCACCATTCCTGGCCTTCCTCACCATTTCTCCTGAAAAGAAATGAAGTCTCTGTTAGCATTAACATGTCTAGTAAAAGTGGAAGAATAAAGCAGTGGTGTATAAATATCTTCCATGTGATTAATTGGCATTAAATGCATTATTTCAGGAAAATATGTCTAACATGTACAATCTGTAGGATTGTTTAGGTGTCAAATGTATTGGTACAGTTCATATAAATAGAACAATGAAGACCATTGGAGAAACAAGACTTTTAATAGTCTAAATTAAATGCTCATGTCCTCTGTCCTATGCAGCCAAGCTTATTAACTTTCTCTCCTGTGCTCTCCATGTCTATGTATTGCTCTTTTTTATTGCATCGATTTTGATGCACATTTTTTTCTATTTTACCTTCATGATTCACAACTAGCTTATGCATAAGTTTTAAAAAATTAGCTATGTGCAGCACAATGAAATCTGTTATGCATTGTCTGAGTCAGAACTCCTTTTAAAGTTTTTCCCACTGTATTTCTATAGATATGATACATATTTCCTAAATTGGACTATGATGCATACCACCCTATCCTTATTTGTGTAACATCTTTAAGGTTCAACTTGGATCACTTCTAGGGAGATTAAGTGAAGGAGACTGTGCAATCCAGTATAAAAGCATATCATGCTACAAATTTGTGCTGATAGACTTCTCATTCCAGGGACAAATACTAGTGAAGAATTGGACAAGTGCAACAACCACTATTAGTTTGAATTTATAGCATATCATTGACATTTTATTATCATAAGCACAACAATTGTTTTGGATCACAGATGTAGAAACTTATCAAGTTCTATGTATTTCTAGTCTTCATGAGGCATAAATTTTGAGACAGGCACAGACAGAAGCAACCTCAGCAGAACAGGAAAGACTGAACAGAAATATTCTTTAACTCTATCTTAGTCTATGTGTTTTTCTATACAAATGTCTATAAAACATCTAGCTTAAAATGCTCCATTGTATAGAGGACAGTATTTATTGAATCTATAAAGAGTTTCTTAAATGTGCAGAATATTTGCTAAACTTATAAAATCAAGAAAATTTAAATTTGTTTAAGTGCAATAATCACTTCTTCCTCTTTAATAATAATGCTTCTTTTATATTGTTATTTTCTTCCATTTTAATGAGAGGAAATCAAATTGTATTTTATATATCATATATACATACATGAAGCCAGGCATGGGGGCACACGCTTGTAATCCCAGTACTTGGGAGGCTGAGACAGGAGGATCCAGTTTCATGGCCAGCCTCAGCTACTTAGTGAGGTCCTCCACAACTTTGTGAGACCCTGTTTCAAAATAAAAATAAAAACGAATAGGGCTGGGGGTGTAGCTCAGAGGTAGAATGCCCCTGGGTTCAATCCCCAGTACCGTAAAAACAATATATATATATATATCATAGTCCAGTATGAAATGCTTACATACATAGATATTTGTTTTAACATTAATTTTATAGTATCATATTTATAAACCTCCTTATTATTTGTTTTTTAATTAATAGTACAGTATGAACACTGTGTTATAATGTACAGGGTGATATCCTGGGGATTTTCTTTTTGTTTGCTAGAGCTCACAGTATTCCATTTTCTTAACATAATTCAGCCAGTCCTCTACTAATAGTCATTTGTTTTGGTTCAGCCTTTTACTATTATCAAGCACCTTATTCATACATGTTTTCATATTTTTTCAAGTGGATTTAAAAGACAAATTCCAGTAATGAAACTGTTGAGACAAATGTAACTATATATGCAAAGTTATAATTATTATCAAATTCTTCTTTAGAGAGATTACACTGTTATTGCCATCACATGAGAATTTCCTTTTAGCTCTACTAAAAGAAGAGAATTTTTGACTTTTTAGAGTTTAGTCAATATGATGAAAAATGTTAACTGATTTACATTTCTCATGTGATTTTTCATCTTTTCATATAGCTAAAAATTTATTTTGTTCATATTTCAAGCTCATTTCATTTTAGAGCTATTATTTCTCTCCTACTTTAGAATTTGTATATGTCATAATTATTACACTTTGCTGATGTCCATTACTTAATTTGCCTTAAATTTTTGCTTCTGTCATTTGTCTTCCAATTAAAATTTATGTAATAGCATTTACTAATCTTACCCATATTGATCTGAACATTGTCATGCATACTATAAATTTTGAAAGTATACTTGTATATATATATATATATATATATATATATATATATATGTAAATACCATATATGTTTGCATAGGTTTAAAACACTTTTATATTTTTAAATAAAGACAGCATCATATTTGAATTCAAAATTTTTACATTCTGATTTACTTTGTATGTGCTACTGTGCTAAGTGCTTTGAATAAGTTTATTGCATGTGAAAAGAATGATTTCGGAAAGTATATTATTATCCACATGTATACATGAAGAAAGAAAAACTGGGGAAACTTCAACAATATAACCAAAACAGATTTGAATGAAATGACAAAACCAGAATTTGATACCACGTATATGACTCTAGAACTCACCTGCATAAGCATCCATATTGCTAGAAACAGTACTTCAAGTATAGTAAATATGTCATTTCCCCAAATTCTTCTTTTAAAGTACAACATTAAAAATACAGCTTCTGCAACTTATTTTACTTTAAGAATTTTGGTGCCAATTCAAACATTTTTGAGGAGTCTATCAATTTTGATTAGATTCTGAAAATGATGTTACACATAAAAAATGTAATTACATTGTGTGGATACTTCAAAAGTATAAATATGGGCTGTTATTTTGATAAGGAACTTTGCTATATTGTTTGTGGGATTTCAAATTAGTGCAGCCACTGTGGAGATCAGTGTGGAGATTCCTCAGTATACTGGGAATGGATCCACCATATAATCCAGCTATACCACTCTAAGGTATCATTCCAAAGGGACTAAAATCAGAATATTATAGTGATACATTGCATATCCATGTTTATAGCAATGCAATTCACAATAGCCAAATTATGGAACCAACCTGGGAGCCCATCAACAGATGAATGGATTACAAAATTATGGGATATACACACAATGGAATTCTACTCAGACATAAAGAAGAACAAAATAATGTCATTTTCAGGAAAATGGATGAACCTGGAGAACATTATGCTAAGTGAGATTATCTAGTCACAGAAAGTGAAGGGTCATATGTTTTCTCTCATATGCAGAAGCTAGGGACTTATATATTGGAAGAGAAACTCCAGTGGAGCCAAGGAGGTAGTCTTGGGGAAGGGATTGGAGAGGGAGAATTAATGAAGGAAACACTTCCACTGACATTTTGTGTATATGGGAGAATACCAATACCAATCTCAATATTCTGTATGGGGAAGGAGGGCAGTAGGGAGGGAGCCAGCAGAAAACTCACCAAGTACTATGTGCATGTATATGTCACTATTGCTGTGCTGTATACTACATTATGATGTGAGACTATAATGCACCAATAAAAGTATAAAAAAGCAAAAAGTAAAATTAAACATGGGCTGTTAATTTACTTTATGAAAAGACATTGTTATCTGAGTTATCTAACTTCCAAACAGAAACATTTATTTAATTCAATTCATTTCTGGAAAAGTCAAGATTCTTCCAATTTAGAAAGGAAAGTTTTAACTTTGTTTTACAGTAAGAGACATATCCTTGTGCTTGACTTCTATTAAGCATTTAAAGAACTCTTTTTGTTTTCTCCAGGATGGTAATTATTAACTAGTGGCTCATAAGAAGCTAAGACTACCTTACTTAACACTACTTATCAGGGATGATACTGTTGAAATAGGAATCAGGATGAAAAGATAGTTGGAATTTACTGCTGTGTGGTGTGCATGCATATAAACCTATAGAATTTACATTTTTGCTTTACTTTTATTTTTTATACTTTTATTGGTGTATCATAGTCTCACATCATAATTTACGTTTTTATTCTTTTTTATTGGTGCATTGTAATCATACATCTTGATGAAGTTCACAGTGATAGAGGCATACATGCACAGAGCACTCATTGAGCCCTCCTCCAGTTCCTACCCCAATCCCTCTCCCTCCCCACTTTCCTGTGCTCAGCATAGTGATTCGCTTTGATAAGTATGTGTATGTACATCATGTCCATTGAGGTGTCCTCTTCAAGTGTTCCTTCCCCCTCCCATCTCCCACAGTTAGGTCCCCTACTTCACTCCACGGGTTTTTCCTTTGTCTGGAGTCCCTCCTGTATTCAAATGCTTCCCTAGCTTCCACAGAAGTGGGAGAACATTCAACCCTTAATACTGTTATGAACACTGGTATCTAAAAAGGGCAGACAAAAACATTAATTTATGGTTTGCTACTTTTTTGACCAACTATATGTAGAATTGTTGGTAGCCATCTTAGCCCATGTGATGAAGTCTCCATTTAGGACCAGCTTAACCATGTACATAGTACATGCTAAGTGGAAATTGTCCCCAAGCAGACAAGCTGCCTTGGACTGGATGGGACTGATAGGTGGACTTTGATGACTTCCTATTCTCCTTGAAATTTTTACCTTGCCCCTCCCTAAACGTGGCCCAAGCCTGCCACTCTCTAGACCTAGCTAGTGACTGCCATTCCCTAAACCTAGCTCGTGATTGCCTTTTCCTAAAACTTAGCATGTAACCCTAAACTTAACTCTTGACCTCCTTGCCATTTGCTTTGTTTAAACCCTTGATAAAAAAAAGAACACTGGCAGCAGGAGGTCAGGAGAATTGCCTGGCTCCTCCTTGGCTGACCCCAAGATATTAAAAAAATAATTTTGGACCCAAAGTCATTCATGTAAGGGACTTCAGCAAGCAGCAACCGTGGCACCACTCCATCACATAGAATGAATTTTTTGAGTTTAGAAAATCAAAGCTAGCCAGATGTGGTGGGGCATGCCTATAATCCCAGTTCTTGGGAGGCTGAGATAAAGAGTATTTCAGTTTCAAGTCAAGTCTCAGCAACTTAGCAAGACCCTCAGTAACTTAGTCTGTTTCAAAATAAAAAATAAAATAGGTCTGGGGGTATAGCTCAGAGATAGAATGCTCCTGGATTTAATCCTTAGTACCTCCCCAAAAAAGGAAAAATAAAGAAAAGATCAATGATAAGGGTTCTTATTAAAAACACAAAGATATAGATCAATGATAAGTGTTCTTATTAAAAACACAAAGATATATTTTAGGCTACCATACTACTAAAATATTTGTCAATAATTAATGTCCTCTTAGATTTCATAAAGCATTTAATTTGTTTCATATTTTAGCAATGTTAAATTCTATGTGCTAACTGCAATTAATAATCAACACAAACAAATGAGTGAAAACTTGTGTTATTTTTTCCCACTTTGAATTTAGGTTCAGAGAATAAGCTTGTGAGTGATTATGTTGTATGGAAGCCACTGAGAGAGACCACTTAAAGCTCCTGTCCAAATAAAAGAGTCATTTATTCACGGACGCAGGCTGTCTCCTCAGTAAGAGAGCAGCCCCAACTGGTAGAAGGACAGGGTTTATATAGCAACCACAGAATTACATCAGCTGTAAGTGATATAGCAAAAAAAAAAAAAAATCACAGAATTACATCAGCTGTAGCAAATAGTTACAGAAGCTAACTTAGGCAGTTATAGTGGTTATCAGTTTCTGGAATGTGGGTCGGTTACAGGGCATCTGATTCTAGGTCACTTCTGGGGACCCCCCCCACCTGCCCAGTCATTCAGATCAAGATAAAATGGAATCTGTCTGACTATTTCATTCCCCACTTTTTTTTTAATGGGAACAAGTCTTTATTAAGTAACTTTTAATATCAGAAAAATAAAAGTCTTATAATTCTCTTTACAGCAAATATATAATATCAGTGCTTTGGCCATCTTAAGTTAAAGGCCCTTTATCATAAAATATATGGTTTTAAACTTTACTCAAATTGAATTTATAATCCCATGACTTCCCTACATATATAGTTCCAGTTCTCTAGGAAGTGGTTCCACAGATTCCTACTTTGGAAGCAATAGGCTGGCTGACTTTAGTCCAACAAGCCCCACTGGTCTTAATGGCATGATAAAAGCCTTAATTCATCCTGGTCTAGGCTTATGGGCCAGGTTCATTTAGTTCCCCATGCCAGCTTACTTAGGTTGAGCATCAGCAGTAAGAGATACCCACACCTCCCCTGAGATATAATCATGCAGTTCCCAATTATGAGTGCAGAGTTAGGAGTGTGAGGATCAAGTGAGTCTTATCTTTAGTGGGTCTTCAGATCACTGGATCTTCCATGTCTTATCAGCATATGGAGTAGCAGCCAGCTTGAACTGGGAGTAATGCAACCAGGGCTTTATCCCAGCTACTTTACTGCTATTGGTGTAGTCAGGATGATGGTGTAAAGGCTGATCCATCAAGGTCCCAATGCCTGTGGCTGATGTTTCTTTACCCACATGCAGTCACTGGGGTGGTAGAAATGTCTAGGAGTGTAATACCCAGCAGAAACTCCGGATTGTCTGATAGATATCTTCTCAGTGAAGTCTACTTCCCATAACTCTCCAGGGTTGGTGCCTCTTGTCTGTACTCTGGACTGATGATTTTGGACTCTCCCAGCATTTACTTATTGGCATGTCATACATCGAGTGGTGATACTTTGGACTGAGGAATCAAGGGCAGCTATATGGTATTGAGCCTTTAGAAGTTTGGTTAATTTGGTCTTACCCAAATGGAAGTGGTCATGGAGCATCTTGATTAGAGTCCTTCCCAGGCTTATTGATTCCAACACCCATCGATCTGGGAGGATAAACCAAGCTGTTCCCTCCCTTGTGTAGGAGTGCTCACAATCTTTCAGCTTCCCTAAACTCTTCTGACCCATAGTTGGGATTGGGCAGAAGGAGGGGAGCCGGCATGGTAACCATTATCCCCATTGGTTTTAGGGTTATCTCCTGAGCTGCTTTATCAGCTGCATGATTTCCCACTGCTGTAACTGAGTTTCCTTTTTGGTGAGCTTTGCAGTGGATTATGTCAACCTTTTTAGGGAGCCATATAGCCTCTAACAAATCTAGTATCTGGGGAATGTTTTTTATAGTTCTCTCTCCTGTGGTCAGGAGTCCCTGTTCTCGGTAGATAAGCCTATGAACATTAGCAGTGGCAAAGGCATTAGTGGCTATCTATGTAGATGTTAACAACCTTGCCTTTGCTTAATTTTAGAGCCTGTGTCAATGCTACCAGTTCTGCTTTTTGGGCAGAAGCTCCTTGGCCTAGGGGGTCAGCACATCAGGTCCCATTAGCATCTACCATGGCCACCCCTGCATACCTGGTTCCATTGAGCACAAAGCTGTTGCTGCCAGTGAAAAAGGTCTTGTCAAGTTCTTTCCATAGGACGTCAGTGAGGTCCGGTCAGATTCCTTGAAGAGAGGTAGTAATTTCCAGACAGTCATGTAGAGATTGTTCTGGGTCATAATCAGGTAGGAGGGTTGCCAGTTTTGAGCCGTTGTTTTTAGGAACTGTAGTCAGGGTTGGTCAAGAAGTTGAGCTTGATACTGAGTGTTGCAGGCATTAGAGAGCCATCGCTTGGGAGCACTGCGAAGGAGGGCGTCCACTGAGTGTGGAGCAGTGATTTTTAATCCTTGGCCCAGAGTCAGTTTGTCAGCTTCATTTACCAAGATAGCGGTGGCTGCCACAGCTATGAGGTGTGTGGGTCACCCAGTGGCTACCAGGTCCAATCTTTTGGATAAATAGGCTACAGGTCACTTCCAGGGGCCCAAGGTCTGAGTTAGGACTCCTTTGGCAATACCTCAAACCTTGTCAATAAAGAGGCAGAAAGGTGTAGGTAGATATGTCTGGCAGGGCTAGGGCAGGGGCTGAGACTAGCTCTTTTTTGAGGTTCTCAAAGGCTTCTTGTTCCACTTTAGTTCATTCCAGGGCTGTAGGTCCCCCTCTTGTACAGGCATAAAGGGGTTTTGCTGTTTCAACAAACACAGATATCCACAGCTTGCAGTATCCTACAGCCCCCAGAAACTCACGGACCTGTTTTTTCATAGTTGGCAGAGGGATTTATAGGACTGCTTGTATTCTCCTGCTGGAGAGGGCTTGAGTTCCTTTGGCGAGGCTATACCCGAGGTATACAGCCTGGGAGGTACATAGCTGAGACTCTTTAGCTGAGATACAGTACCCCAGTCTCTGTAATTCTCCACGTAACGCTCCGGTGGCCGCTATACATTCCTCTACTGAGCTGGCAGCTAATAGGAGGTTGTCCACATACCTGGGGGTACAGAAGTCTGAACCCCTGGAGGTCAGCACTTAAGGCTTCATCAAACAAGGTGGGAGAATTTTGAACCCCTGGGGCAATTGAGTCCATGTAAGATGTCCTTTATATCCTCCCTCCAGGTCCATCCACTCAAAATCAAAAATAGGCTGACTCACCTCTCCTAGAGGAAGGCTGAAGTAGGAATCCTTGAGGTCGATGACCGTATATACCTGATGTTCAGGAGGCAGAAGACTGAGGAGGGTGTACGGGTCCGGCACTGTTGGATGGATTGTCTCAGCCCATTTGCTGACCTCTCTCAGGTCCTGAACAGGTCTATAGTCTGAAGTTCATGGCTTTTGGATTGGTAGGAGAGGGGTATTCCACAGAGACTGGCAGGGTACAAGGATTCCAGCTTCCCAGAGTCTTTGAATATGAACTGTGATCCCATTTTTTGCCTCCAAACTCATCGGGTACTGTTTCACCCATATGGGGGTGACTTGGCTGCTCAGCTATATGACAATTAGAGACTGGTGGGCCACCAAACCCGGTGGGTTTGATTCAGCCCATACTTGAGGATACTGCTCCTGGAAGGTTTGTAAGTATGGAGAGCCGATTGCCTTTTGAGGATTTGGTAGCAACATGTATTCTTCAGAAAGGGGGCAAGTGACCAGGAGGGCTATTTGGTGGTCAGTACTATGGTCATGGGTTAATAATGCCTGACCCTTTTCTTGGAAGGAGATGGTTGCTTTTAGTTTTGAGAGAAAATCTCTCCCCAACAAGAGGTAGAGGCAATCCAGAACCACCAGAAAAGAAATGAGAAGTTGTCCCTTTTCCTAGATTTGTTATTCTACCCTCTGTCAAGGGGTAGGCTTCTGTTTTACCAGTGGCTCCCAGTATAAAAGTTTTCTTGGCCATAGTCAGGCCTACTGGGCTTTTGAGAACTGAGAAAGTAGCTCCAGTGTCTATCAGAAAGTCTATGTCTTTGCCCCTGACTTTTAAGGTTACCATGGGCTCTTGAGGGCTTAAAGGAATAGAGCCCCAGCCCCATCATTGTCCTCCCAAGTGGAGAACTGCTTGACTAATTTTTCTGTTGGGGCATTCATTCTTCCAGTGTCCTTTTTCCTTACAGTAGGCACACTGGTCTTTGTCAAGAGGTTGTCGGCTCTTAGGGCCAGAAGACTGCTTAGGATGCTCTCTGGCTTGAGGCCCTTCCATTGCTGTCACCAATATTTTGGACATCTTTTTGGTCTGTCTCTCATCGGGACTCTCCCTATTATTGTAGACCTTTTTGGCGATCTCTACTAGTTCAGAGATGAACTTCCCTTCAAACTCCTCCTGTATCTGGGGTTTTTCAGAGAAAGAAGTGTTTTGGGTCTTCCAGTTATAGAGGTCAGAGGTGGAAAAAGGGACATCGACCATGACAGTGCTTCCCGGATGCCAGCCACTGGGGGTGCCTGCCAGAGAGGGAGAAGAGAGACTGAAATATCAGGAGCCTCCTGTCTCTCATAGGTTAGTCCCTGGAGGGTATGTGGTGGGCTGAAACTAGCCTCTGCATCAGAGTTTTCAGGAGTCTACAAATAATCAGGATGTTGAAGGTCCTCTCTGCTGGCCATCCGACATTAAAGGTGGGCCAGTCAAGCTCACACAACCTCTACAAAATGTGCAGGTCCACAGTTTCACCATAATCAGCTGCCTTTTGTTGGAAAGACTTAAAATTGTAAAGGACACACTGGAGGGGAGTGGAACTAGAGGTAGATTGTCCAATTGTGCAGGATAAGTTTAGATTTAACAGGCACACAGGTACACATGCACACACACATACATACACATACAGGGGTCAGACTAAGATTAGACAAAAGAAAGTTCACTGGCTTTTTCTGAACAGGCAGATTCCAAAGGGGCTGGGGACATGGCCCCTAGACCCCAGCCTGGGGAGTATGGGTCACGTCCGACTTCCATCAAGGCCTTTCCAGTTCCCTAGGGTACCCGGATTTTCATGTACCTCCAGAGATTCTGGATCCAGGCGACACTCGGGACTTTTCAGCAGAGCATGGTGAGACAGAGAACAGGGAGGACCCATCTGGCTTGCCACTCCAGGGTCAAGGAACATCTCTCGATGGTCACCCCCTGGAGAGCCAATCCGTTGGGTTCGCCGTCCTCCACCCTCAAGGCAGAGCTGAGGGTCTCCTCGGGATCCTGGACTAGACCCCAAAATGTAGAGAAGTCACCAAGAGAGACCACTCAAAACTTGTGTCCAAATAAAAGAGTAATTTATTCACAGCCTCAGGCTGTCTCCTCAGTAAGAGAGCAGACTCAAATGGTAGAAGGACAGGATTTATATACCAACCACAGAATTACACCAGCTGTAGGTGATATAGCAAAAAAAAAAAAAAAAAAAAAAACCACAGAATTACATCAGCTGTAGCAAATAGTTACAGAAGCTAACTTAGTCAGTTATAGTGGTTATCATTTTCTGGAATCTGGGTCAGTTATAGGGTATCTGATTCTGGGAACTATAGGTCACTTCTGGGGACCCCCCACCTGCCCAGTCATTCAGATCAAGATAAAATGGAGTCAGTCTGACTATCTCAATTAGAAATATCAACTTGAGATAGAAGAATCCACACCCTTAATCACAATGGCCCCTCTCCCCACCTGAGATTCCTGAGATGCTTAGTAAACAAAGGATCCATGAGGAGGACAAAAGTCAGACACCAGCCACCCAGCACCCCTCATTGCCAGGGAACCTGAAGATTAAGAGGAAGTCCAGACCTCCACTGTGCAATCCCACCCACCCCCTCATGGGGGTTCTATAAAAGAACTAAAAAAGTCACAAAGACTCACTTGCTTGCTTGGATGCTCTCTTTTACAGACACTAATTCTCCCCCTCTTGAGATGGCCTGCATTCTCCCTTGAACTTGTATCCTTCACCTTCCTAAATAAAACCTCTGTCTTCTCTGACTATCGTGTGCTGAAATTCTTTTCTACCATGTAAGCCAAGAAATCTACGGAATTATCATGTTTTCCTGTGACAAACGAATCCACAAGAAAATAACATGGCACCATATCTCATTTAGAACATCATTCACTTGCTCCCAAACACATTCAAACACCTTTTAAGTTTTTCACAACCTGTCTAAAAGAACACAGCCATCAAATAGAAAAGTAAGGGTCAATTCCAGTCATCTGGCTCCAGAGTCCATCCACATAGCCACTCCCTAAATTTAAACAAATTCCAAGCAATCAGGTTTATTCCCATTGTTCAGTGGAGTCTTACATAATTTGACTGTATGAGTACTTGACTGCTTCTTTGTTACTAATTATAGTTTTATCCAAACTCTCATTTGCCCTCCTTATGGGTGAAATTTATTAAGAACTAAAATCGGCATTCTCCCTATCTTTTATCCAGATAAGACATTTTGAACCACACACTACATTGGCATACATATAAAACAAACTTTTGAATATAACAAGAATATGGTTCTAGGGCTAATGACTAAACTTCAAAAAGTTTTTGGTAAATAAATCTTTTTAAGAAAGAAGCTAGAAAAGAAAATTAATTCAACCATATTAATAAAATTTAAATACAGCAACTATTCAAAATCTTCTTGATTCAGAGATATAAATGCACTAGTTAATCAAGGGTGAAGTGGAATACTTGTTTCCACTAGCACAGTGGAAATGCACTTCTATTAATAACTTAGGCTCTATCAACGCCTTCTATTTGCCACTTTAATTTTCCCTTCAAGATACCAAATTTTGGAGGAAATTAATATATTTAATATATCTCATATGTTGAGAATACTAGGAAGATATGGAATCTGATATTAGTCCTCTTTTGCCTGTTTCGGTATTGATTGAAGCCTTAAACTAACATACCTTTTCGAAATTTCCATGGTTGCCTCATTTTTCTTCTTTATGAGGCCTATGCTGATGCTTTTGGTGTCACTGTGATTTGTGAGAACTTGGGAAAACCCACTTAGGAAACAAGCTTGTTTTTTGAAACTGTTTCAAGTTCCTAAACTTCTAAGCATAATTAAAGTTAATGAAGAAAAAAATTAATTGCTCTACTTAAAAGTGCTATTTACAAAACTTGAACAAGTCGATATATAGCATACCCAGTCTCTTAACAAGCTTGAATGATTAATTTGACATGCAGTTGCTCCAAGTCTGCATTTCTTCTCTCTCACAATGCCAGATGCATGATGAAGGCTGCATAGTGTTGGTAGCTCACCTGTGCTATCTCTGTTTTTTTCACTCTCTAATTTTCACAGATGCTTTCTTTTTTTGGAATGTTCTTCTTCTCTGTCCATCGTGTAGCCTTCAGAACCATGTATTTATTTTTCAATAAATATCTGGAGAAATTCTGTGTGCTGTTCCATTAAGTAAATAAATGTTTAAAGATTAACAAGATAAATAGAGGTTAGCATAACAAGTAATTGCAGAACAACAGGAACCCCTTTATGTTTTCTAAGAAAGGAACACAAATGAAAATGATGTCTGTACATACATATATTTTTTAAAATGCAAAATCAATTGTAAATAAAACTGTTACCTGTGGTGTATGTGTATATGTAATACATATATGAACAATACATATTTACAGTACATATATAAATGAATATGTTTGAGATTATATTGTATAATGTATATATACATACATACATACATATATATACTCTCATTCCATTGGTTATGACCCACTGGAAAATTCTAATACGGAGAGGTATACTTTTAAATAACCCCACAAAACTTCAGAAGCAATAAACATTTACTCCAGAAATAATTTTTATAACTGTTATTTTTGCAATATGAAATATACTTCTTTAAGATAAAAATTCTGAAAATCATTTACAAGTGTCTATAAGTGTCAAATCCCAAGCCTTAATTGAACATTTCCATTTCATGCAGACATTTTATTTTTAGCAGTTTTTCTTTTTTAAAAATAGAAGAATAATGAGCTAAAATGATTTATAGAGTATATCACATGATTCTTACAGATTGATGTTTTCTTAAGATTGCTTTTTTGTGAAAAGATTTTCCTTCCATTCCCTCCAAAAGATACATCTCTTTTTTCTGAAGGTAAAGATTTCTATTTGTCTTTCTCTTTTTCTACACTTTATTAGTTTCATAAGGAATTTAATTGCATCATCATAAAAAATTTTTGAAAAGTATATAAGCATACATCCACCTAGTCTTACAAGCACATCAAAAATTTTGAGCATAGTCTTTTGGAGATAGGTGTAATTAAAAGAAAAACAAAAATCAGAAAGCTTGGAGCTAGGCATGGTGGTGCATGCCTGTAATCCCAGTACTTGAGAGCCTGAGACAGGAGGATCCAGGTTCACAGCCAGACTCAGCTACTTAGTGAGACCCTCTGCAACTTAGTGAGATCCTGTTTCAAAATAAAGAATAGAAAATAGGGCTGGGGATGTAGCTCGGAGATAGAATGCCCCTGGTACTGCAAAAATAAAAAAAACGGAAACATTGGGACAGTAAATAACCCTGTTAGTCATTTTTTAACTACTGAAATCAGTTTTGTTTCTAGCAAGTAATTACAGCTTGGGCTGAATTTTTTGAAAACTGATATATATTATATATTGGTTTTAATATAACCAAGTTAATGTTTCTGTCAAACACAATGTAGCTATTACTATAAAAATAACAATAATAAGAACAGTACAATGTTGATAGAAACAAAGTGCATCTATACATATATTTTTTTAATTGAAAGAGCATATAGCCAGGCCCATTCACTGCTACAATGAGGGCAGGCCAGGATCTTCTCTGCTGCTGTTACTCAGTATTGAATTTATCAAACCTTTGTTCCTGTTCTTAGGAGGGAGCCTCTAAATCCTTGTAATTTCCAGAAAGAAGTGTCTCTTTTATTCAAAGTGCAATCCTCAGACCAAACCTGAGTTTTTGCAAATGAGGTGTCTAATCGTTTATGTAAACAAGATGAAAGATAGTTTATATAGACAAGTTGAAAAAGAGGGGGGTAGTCACAACATGGAATTAAAAGTGTGAGGCTTTAGGCCATGTAGTATATTTTAGCTTGACCTCCAGGAAGGGGCTGGCGACTGAGTTCAATCCTTGGGCTAATGATTAAATCAATAAGGTTTATTCAATTAAGCTGGAGATTAGGTCACCTTCTCTGGTTAACAATACTCTGTGCATTTTATCCCAGATCAGTGTGCTGGAGGCTGATTGATACTGTCTCTAAAGGGAGAGGACACGGAAGCTGTGTGTCTGGGCCCCTTGCAGAACATCTCTTCTTTTACTGGCCCCAGTTTGTATCCTTTTTGCTATAATACAATGGTAATTACCAGCATAACATTTTTCTGAGTTCTGTGAGTCATTCTAGTGGATTATCTATCATATCTGAGTGGTGAGTGGGAGATCCCACATCATAACACTTTGATCAGAAGTACATATAGTCTGGGAACCCTGTATCTCACAATGGGTGTCTGAAGAGAGGGTGTTCTTATCGGGGACTGTGCCCTTAACTTGTGGAGTCCCCTTGTAGTTAGCATCAAAAGTCATTGCAGCTACAGCAGCAGTCTTTATTCCCCCCTTTACACATTGAAAGTTTTGTTCAGGTGCAAGGAGCAGGGTGTCTTATCAATCCAATCTTCTATTCAGAGACATTTACTTAAACAGTGTATACCTTGTATTTGGTTACTACAACAACTAAGTTGGATAACATGTAGGTAAATAGAAACAGTTGGGACAAACTTTAATTCTACATAGCACTAAGTACTCTTGTCTTTTCCAACATCTAGCAATTACTAAACACACTCTGACTGACTAACCAGTGAGTCAGAATGCATTTGATGATTGTGAAGCTGGATTTACATTGCAACATAGAGGCATAATTTAATTTATTTGGTCAGGGTCTATTAGAGATCTGAAAGTCTTAGTGAAAATAAGACTCTAGAAATCACTTTTAATCATTTTAATTGAAATTTTTCAATGAAATTGAAGAATTAAATACTAGATAATAGGAGTTAAAAATAGAATTAACCTTATCATGTGCACAAAATAAATTTTGCTTATGCATTACATTGTCTCCTTAATTTAGGCAAAGTATTTAACAATTTAGTTGATAATTATTACCATAAAATAACTTTTAAAAAGATTTATTTGCCTTCATTTTATTCTACTATTTATTCTGGTTGCTTAATTTCTAATTGTAACCATTTTCTCTGATTTTATTTTAATGTGCGTACTGTATCTACTTAAATCTTGTCTCCACATTCTTTGCAGGTCTCCTAATTATTCATTCAGGCACAGAAACTGCCGAGGGTGGGAGCAGGGGAATGAATGCCATTCATTTTAATTTTTGTCTCAGTACAATTGAGAGTAGAGAAGA
The DNA here is from genome assembly GCA_004027185.1 of Glis glis. NCBI lineage: Eukaryota > Metazoa > Chordata > Mammalia > Rodentia > Gliridae > Glis > Glis glis. The sequence goes on from PVJS01002586.1 coordinate 23,519, forward strand.
CAAGTAATGTTGCTCTGAAAATGGGGAAATAAGATTATATAGATATAGTATTGTCATGTGTAAAATATTTGTAAACTTGAAAAGAATTGTTCAAACTCCCTTTGGAGGTTAGAAAAAAGCCCTTGTCTTACACTCCCCAAAATAAACACACAGAGATATTGATTCACTATGTATTTATACCAGAAAATCCAGTGTAACTTAATGCCAGATATTAACACTAGAAATCCAATGCAACTGAATGAAATATCTAGGATTCAATGACAAAGAGACTCATCCCTAAATCAGAAGCATTAAGAAGCATCAAGAAAGAATAATAAAGTATCAGAGTCAGAAGATAAGCCTTCTACACTTCATAATAACTAACAAAAATCATATGATGAATCTCATCTCATAATTGATTTCTGGGTTTTTAAAACTCCTTTTAGTTTTAGGTATATTCTATCGAATATTTTCATGGAAATGCACACTTTTGTAAGTGCCAAATAAAAAACAAACACTATTTAAATGGGGAAAAATGTTTATTTTCTAGAAGCATATAACTCTCCTACATTACCTGAAGCAGAACAACAGATACTTTGTGTAACATAAAGAATTGAATTAATACAGTCATAGGCAAATTTAATTCTATATGTCAATTTTATACTGTCTACAATCAGACCCACTGATTTACTCTTATTAGAATTGATATAGGAAAATGAGCTAAGTCGGGCGTGGTGGCACACACTTGTAATCCCAGTACTAGAGAGGCTGAGACAGGAGGATAGCAGGTTTGTGGCCAGCCCCAGCTACTTAGTGAGACCCTCTGCAACTTAGTGAGACTCTGTTTTATGCAAATAAAGAATAAAAAATAGGGCTGGGGTAGAATACCCTGGGTTCATTCCCCAGTTACAAAAAAAAGGAGCTAATATTCAAGTTTCTGAACAGTATGAACAACATCAAAAGTAAATATACAAAAACCTACTTTTTGCCTTCTTCAAGTATACACACAGGATCACTGTCCTATTTAGTGCCAAATATATATTTAATTTGAAAATATTTGTATTTATCATTTTATTTACATAAATATAATAAATATTCCATCTTCATACAACCAAGGCTCTAAATTAAATCTATAACTGAGAATAAAACCAGAAGCTACATTTAGAAAGGAGAGTGGTTAATTTACTTTATTTAGTTTTTGTAAAAAAGTTAAGAATACATTTAAAAATCTGGGAGGACAAGGTATGAAAAGTTCAAATGTGGATTCATCCTTAATAGTTTGTTCATAACTGATCTACATTAGATAAGAGAGAATGTGATTAATAAGCTAAGTGAAAAACATTTCCTATCAGCTTATTGGATGTTATCATGGGAGCCCTAAGCTGACTCAGTGGCAGGCATCTATGTTGACTATAAATGTAGCACTATGATGAGTAACCAAGCCCATATGCCAAGAGCCAAATAAGCCAAACAGAAGAAAGGTGTGTGGCAAGTGCTACTTCTCTTCCTTGAATCTGGAAATACACACACACACACACACACACACACACACACACACACACATCTTACTGGGAAAATAGAGACTGTAGATATTACAGTTACATTTAGTATTGGAAGAGAGTAATCATTATCCTTCAAATGAAATTTACAACCATGCCTTGAGAATCTGTGTATTTAAAATAAATAAAACAAATTTAAAAAAAACACAGAACATGGGAGATTATTTACAAAGACAGTGTGATGCTAGAATGAAGTAACAATTCACACTTTAGGGCTTTTCTCTTTTTTTTTTTTTTTTGCGGTACCGGGGATTGAACCCAGGGGCATTCTACCTCCGAGCTACATCCACGGCCCTATTTTTTATACTTTATTATGAAACCGGGTCTCACGAAGTTGCAGAGAGCCTCACTAAGTAGCTGAGGCTGGCCGCGAACCCGGATCCTCCGGTCTCCGCCTCCCAAGTACTGGGATTACAAGCGTGCGCCACCACGCCCGGTGGCTTTTCTCTTTTCTAAATGTTACATATCTGAGGTTAGTATAACTTGCTTCTTGTATGATTTTTTGCTTCTTTATTTTTCAAAAAAATATTTATTCAATTATGGATAAAACACTTGGAAGACTGAATGTTTATCCATAAAATATCAAAAGATAAAGTTATGCTTTAGTAAAAGAATAATTATCTTTAAAGAATAAGTGAGCCAGGTGTGGTGGTGTATGCCTGTGATCCCAGTACTTGGGAGGCTGAGACAGGAGAATTGCAGGTTTGAGGACAGCCTCAGCAAGTAGTGAGACCCTCATCAACCTAGAGAGACCCTGTTTCCAAATAAGAAATAAAATAGGGACGGGGGTATAGCTTGAAGGTAGAATGCCTCTAGGTTCAATCACCAGTACCACACACACACACACACACACACACACACACACACACACACACACAAATAAGTGGGTCTCTATTAGTATTCTAATGTAAAGAGGAAAAAAAACTTCTAAGAAATGAGGAGGAAAAACCAGTAGAATAGTGGAAGTAAGAAATGAGGAGGAAAAACCAGTAGAATAGTGGAAGGGTGAAGGGAAGTGGGGAGGGGAAGAGGGAGGATTGAGAAAGGATACAGTTCAAATAATATGATGGTAATATATGAAGATATCACTACCAATTTGTCTAACATGTATGGAGAAGGAGGAGGGGGAGCGGGGTGGGATACAGAAGAGAATACACAAAGAGCTGTGTGCATGTGTGTCTGTATTCAACATTGAACCTCATTATGATGTATAATTAAAATGCATCAATAAAAGTATAAAAATAAAAACAATAATTTTGAAAATTAACTTGATCATAGCAGTTTGTGTTATAATTGTCATATATTTTTTGCTTATTGGTACTTATCATTTTGCATCATTTTTGCTTTTATTTTTAACGAATATATTTGGAACATATGCCAGTAGATTACATTTAGTTAGTGGATGAATAGTTCTATTAGTAGAAAAAACATTTATCATGTGATTTTAAAACTTTATTACCCTCATTCATTTTAAATTATAGCTTACTTTATAATTTTTCATAAATAAAAAGAGCCATCACACTTTTGCACACTGTCATGCAGAATTACATTAAAGTTGTTCTTTTAAAACACATGATAGTCCACATACATCAACATAAATCATGCTATTGCAATGATGATAAAGTGAAACTTTCATTTTAGCAGGCTCTATATAAAAACAGGAGTTATACAGAAAATATGATCTGGTACCAGGCACTCTCATTTTAGGGAATTATTGTTTATTATAGGAAGAACTGTCTCTACTGAGATTATGATCAACCTTTTGCCTCCTTGAGAATACAAGCCCTTCAAGTAGATGAAAGAATGTCATGAAAATAAAATCTTACATTCTTATAAGAAAGCATCAAGTTTATACAGGTTGCTCCTTAACTCATATTTAATGGCAAACTGACTAGGATATATGGTGGAGAGAACAGTATTACGGGAAGAAAGGATGAGTGGGTGTGAGGTTGGGGAATGGGAAGAAGACTAGAAGAGACAGTGCCTGCCTATGGATTTAACAAAGCCTTTCAAAAATTGAGTTCACATGCCAGGCGTGGTGGCGCACGCTTGTAATACCAGTACTTTGGGAGGCGGAGACCGGAGGATCCAGGATTCCTGAGACCCAGTTTCAAAATAAAGTATAAAAAAATAGGGTCAGGGGTGTAGCGCGGAGGTAGAAAAAAATAATTAAAACAAAAATTGAGTTCACTCTAATTCTCTAACAATACTTACTTTTTTGGACAAATTATCTAATGCTATGTATGCAATGAAAGTTTAAATGGCAGTTTTTATGTTACCAAACTTTAAAATCAAGTAGACACATTCATTTCAATATGACTTTTAGTTTCCTCATTTCATGCCTGAGATCTCTTTGTTAAATAAAAATTATCAGTATCTATTTTACACATTCATGCAAAGGAGGAAGCTGCTGACTTTGCAGGTTTTGAATTTTACTACTTTAATTTATTTTCTTTAAATAAATGTATTATAATAAAAATGCTCTGCATAAATCCTTTTATTAATCTGAATTCTTGGTCAATCCTGTACATCTCTGTATTCAAGGTCACATCCTCTTCAGCAACACAAGACCTTCCATGTTTTCAGTACTGCTTATAAATTGTGTTCTTCCTGAGAATTTTCCTTTATTACATAATCTAATTCTTTGCTATTTTATCACCTACATTCCTTAATGCAAACACTGTAGGGATTTGGGCTTAAGGTACATGGAAACAGACCAGAGACTGCACTTTCTTTCTCTCTAAAGCATCCAGCATATGTGTTTCCAGCCTGAGAAGCATTAGATCTCTGAGTACTTAGAGCAATGTAAATAAATGGAATTATTCAGAAGATTATGAAAAAGGATTAGTGGCAAATTAAGCTGAACTGTGAGCCTCTGTACCTGCTTGATTACTCTGTACCCTTGCGCCTGAACGACAAAGATAACCGGCTTCTGCGTTGGGTCTTATGAAGCTTTTCAAAGATTCAGGGTTCTTCTCTTTTTTAAATCATCAATAGAGCAGAAAAGAATATAATGGCTCTATGGGTTTTCCTCACCAGGACCAAAAAAGTTATTATCAAAGAAATCATTACATATAAACCTGTTTTGACACTGTTAGCATTCTTCACACATGTAATTAGCTATTGGCTTGATAAACTCTTTTAGAAAATAAAGTGAAATATTAATTATATTTAGTAGGGTTTCTCTTAACCCCAATATATGAAAATATTTTCTGATGTTCTACATTTTTAGAATTGTCTGATGTCCACTTTTCTAGAATATCTTTGGAAATTGTCACTAAAATAGGGATAGAATATATGAGATAGTAAAATGGCAGTTTCAGGTTCATTTTACTATCTATGCAGAAATTGGGCAGAGCAAAAGGGTCTTGTTGTCTTCATGACTAAAAGAGATCAACATAGATGTTCATCACTGTCATAATTAGTACTAATTATTGTTAATATAGTTGAAATATGTAGGTGAGTTCACCACTAGCACTCAATATAAATAAGGCCCACCAGGGAAGTTACACCAAGCAATTCTTTCAAGGTAATACCAGTTAGCAAATTTGACATTAACTCATTATTCATGTACCTGTCTACAGAAAAAAAGACAATACGTATTCAAGAATTGGTTGATCAAAAATCATATAAACTAAACATTACATAGAGAAAAAGATCTAGTTTATATTTTTGGGTAAAAAATGAAAATCCTAATGTTGATAATTCTGATACTGATTAGTGGTATTTAGGATTAAATTGTGCTGTAATTATTTAACTATATAACAATTTCAAGTAAAGCTTATTTGAAATTATTTCCTTGGTAAATTGTTTTCCCCTCTCTGTATGGAAAACTTAGTATCATAATTTCATAAAAATCACTTTGCCATTTTATCTAGCCCAATGACTAAGGGAGGAGAGTTTATGAACCCTCCAAGTTCATCTGTATGGGCATTTTCAGAACTTCTTAAAGGACACCATTTTTAAGAGAACTTTAGAGAGCAGTGACTGCTGCATATGCTTTGTCAGTTCAATGCTTTAGATTGGTTCAGTTGGTCATCCTAGAGAACCATTCTGTAGTGGCTTAAGCTCCCAAAAGAACATAAGAGCAAACCATCATGTTTGTAGGCTTCCCAGTACTTGTTCAGTGTTTGGTATGATTAAACTCATTCTCAATATTTTACCCATCATTCCAAAGTCTTGATTCTTGTCCTTCTAACCCTAAGGAGGCTACTGTCCTCCATTAGCACAGTAGTGCTACAAGCATGAACCATGGAGAAGGACAACCAAATCAGTGCATGCCAATTGACTCTATGCCATTCCCACCACCAACCTTTATGGGGCTTTTTAGAAAGAATCATCAACCAATGATTTCTGCTTACATATATATTAGTACTCAGGTCTGTGTCACTTGGTGATTATTATTGTTAAGAAACACTAAAAATTAATATTTGAGTTGAGTGCATTGTAACTTCCATCCAAATGACAATTCTCTAAAAAGGAAGAATGGAAAAATAGGTAGCTTCTTCCCTGTGACAATATTAATGTTCAATAAATAATTGGATGTATGAATTTGAAAGTGATTATTTAAATTATACTTTTTATTTTATTTTATTTTATTTTATTTTTGTGGAACTGGGGATTGAACCCAGGGGCATTCTACCTGCGAGCTACACCCCCGGCCCTATTTTTTATACTCTATTTTAAAACCGGGTCTCACGAAGTTGCGGAGGGCCTCACTAAGTAGCTGAGGCTGGCCGTGAACCCGGATCCTTCGGTCTCCGCCTCCCAAGTACTGGGATTACAAGCGTGAGCCACTACCCCTGGCTAAATTATACTTTTTTGATTAGCATGTCACCAATAATCTGACTACTAAAGTATAGATTTTGGTTCATTATCTAACTTTTATTCAGATTATGTAGGAATATATATTTGGCACAAACAAATGGTAATATAACATAATCTCATATTTAAGTTTTCATTTGAAAGTATCATTTTTCTTCTATATCTATTAATATCACAAGGAAGTTTTGCTAGTTCCATTGGTTGCTTTAAAATGCAAAATTGAATCTGTATACAAGAATTAGAATTTTCTAAAGAAATTTTTGTTTTAATTAAAATCTGCCTTCTACAATACACTTGGCTAACCTATGCTTAATGTGATTTGATCTCTGTGTTTATTCCACACTCAGAAGTGACCTTTAAGCATGTTTAAATTCAGAGCAGACATTTAAAAATAAAAGTAGTTTCATTTCATAAGCACCATGTTGCCTGGAAACTAATCTGATTCTGGAGAGCTCTAACCAACACAAATGTGTTTCTAGTAAATTATAGATGTAAGAGTTTATCCACTAGATCATTTCTTAGATAGAAACAGTGGCCGGTATTAGTTAATCTACACCTAACACTGTTAGTAAGTCTCTGTGCCAAGAGGATAGCATATTTTGATAAATGCATGATAAATGGAATTTGATAAACAGAATGATAAAACATCATTCTAAAAGCAGAAGATACCTGGAAAAATTCAATAAAAACTCATGCCTGTAATAAAATATAATATTTGTTAACTTTATGACATATCTATTTTAAATTAAGAGTCAACATTGTACCTAGTGAAAATTTAACTTGAAACACTGGTTCTTATCTTAAATCCTTTGAACTACTGAACAAAATGTCATTGACTAGACAAAAATTTACTTCTCATAGTTTTGGAGGTTGGGAAGTCCAAGATCCAGGAATCTATAAATTGGATGTATCATGATGGCCTTCTTTCCGGTTTCTGGTAGAGACTTCTTGCTATGTCCTTACATGGTGGAAGGAACACAGAGTCTCCCTTGGACCTCTTTTACAAGAGCATTAGTCCTATTCAGGAGAGTTCCACTCTCATGACCTAATCATTTCCATGTCTTAAGAAGTTTCACTTTTTAAGTGGATTACCATGGATTTGAGGACTTCAACATGTGAATTGTTGTGGAGAGAACATAAACATTCAGACCTCAACATTGTATGTTTTAACTCTGTTAAACTACAATATTAAGTTATCATTTTTGAAAAGTAAAAGCCAAATACAGAGAATGATATTTATGAAAAAGTAAAAATCTCATAATATCCTGCTATCACAACCTAGTCACACCTATGTATAAAAACACACATTAAATCCTATGTAGTTCTATGACTACTCTTTACCCAACTTAGCTTAAACTGTCCTTATTTTTCTATAAAATAGTTTTTCATCTAGCAATAAAATAAGGATAATATCTTATTTCAGCACATAAAGGTGCCCTGATTCTTTGCTTCTTCACATATTTATTTATCAGAAGTACTTAATGAACATCAATGTATTTTATTCAGTTTGTCAGGCGCTGAGGACCAGCAGTGACCAAAACAGAAAAATGAGTATAGGGACAGGGAGGTTCCTATTTTATAAGGAGAAAATTTTGAGAAAAGCTTATCAGTGCATTTAGAGGAAAATAGTGAAAGCATGAAAATATGGGTCTCAGGGGAAGAACTGCAAGTGGAGGCACACAAGGCATGTGACCAGTGACCCGGATAGCTGAGGCAGAACAGGCATGGGGGAGAGCAGTGTGTTAAGACCAGAGAATAATCAGACAACCCAGGTCAGTTCAGGCTCCTGAATTGCAGTAAGTATTTGGGTGTGATGCTGAGTAAGATGAAAAACCACATGGGAGATTCAAGCAGAGACTGACTCTACTGTGGCTGCCATATTGATAATAGGCTCCAGGAGCAAAAGTGTAGAGATAAGGAGACCAGCAAGTACAGCCCTGTTGGAATAACCAGAGAAAGATCTGATGGTGAATTGGACTAGAGTAAAAGCATTGATAAGAAATGTTCAGCTCTGGGTAGATGTCAAAATTGACAGCTGACAGGATTTGTGGACAGACTGAATATGGATTGGGAAAGAAAAACAAGAGTCAAACATATTTTATGAATGTAATTTTACCCAAGGGAATTGTAGCCTAAATAGATGGATGAACATATTTTTACTTTGCATTACAATGGCAAATTTTATTGACAAATATTAATATTAAGTATTGTTAAATTATCAAATATGGAGAAAGGATATTGGTATGTAGTGTTTTTTGTTTTTGTAGTACTGGGGATTGAACCCAGGGGCATTCTACCTCTGAGCTACACCCCCAGTCCTATTTTTTATTCTTTATTTTGAAACAGGGACTTACTAAATTGCTGAGGGCCTCACTAAGTAGCTGAAGCTGGCTGAGAACCTGTGATCCTCCTGTCTCAGCCTCCCAAGTACTGGGATTACAAGTGTGCGCCACCACGCCTGGCTTGGTACATAGTATTCTGTGACAGTAAAATAGTATTCTCTTTGGTCATTATTTCAATGGAGACTTAAAATGAATTTGCAGATTTTTTTTCTCTATGAAACGACATATTTGAAATAGCATTGGAATAACAAGTTACTTATAATTTTGGTAGAAGTTAAATGTGAAATTATAGAATTTGTGCTTTCAAAAAGAAAAAAAAATGAAGACTTTGTTTCTGTTTTTCCTATGAGGAAAATCCATTTGATCTTTCCCTGTACTCAATATTTTTAGTTTATATTTTCTAATAAACCTCTCATTATTATTAAATGCATTTATATTGCACTATGCAAAGATACCTCTTAGATTTGTTTTAAAGTTTCATTGAATGTTCAGCTATATTCTCAATTTCATTTCAGAGATTTATAAATTATTTTTCTTTTTTCTTATTAAAAGAGTTAAAATATCTGTCTTATAACATGCAAAGGCCAACTTCTTTAGTTTATTTAGTAGTGTCACCATTTTTCTGTTTTCTCACCCTATTCATTTTTTCTTGATTTAATTATTTATTTTTTCTTTCTTTTATACTTTTCTTGAGCTGTTTGTGTTCTCTCTTCTAAATTCCCTTTGAACTTACATTGTATAGTGCCAGTGTTTTGAAGCATCTGTCACTGCAGTAGTGAATTCTTACTCTTAATATTCATCCCTCTTGGTGTACAAGTCCTGAAACACTGAAATAGTACAACACTAATAAATCAGGAAAGGCACCTGGCCAATCAGAATGAAGGCATCCCAGAGCATAATAGTACAATCTCAGCACTATTTTTTGGCTGCTTTAGTCTTTCTACTTGTACAATAAAAAGATATATAGTTTTATCTCACAAGTTTGCTTAGATTTTTTCAAGTGCATTTGTTTAATTTACTTAATAGAGATTGATTGTAAATGTATGTTCTCTTATTCTTGCTCTTAATAATTATTCTTTCCATATTTTTCACAATTTGTTTTGGATTCAAATTTCATTTCTTCTTTTGCGTGTGTTACTACATTTTTTTTATTGTTACTACATTTTTAACAATACTTAGTCTTTGATTTTTGTTTGACTCTGTCCAAAATGCTTGCCATTTCTGTTACTTTTTAATTTTTTCCTGAATTCTGCCAGTTCACGTTCCATATATTCACCTATTATATCTTCTTTAAACTGTTACATCTATCTATACTTTGAATTCTATATTTTTCAATTTTGAATCAGTATATTTTTAATTTGACTTTTAATTATTAGGTTTTAGTGTTGTATTTCTTGCAAAGCTTTCTTCATGATCAATTTGTTTATATTGTTACTTCTTATTTTTTATACTGAGGACGGAACCCAAGGGCATTTTACTTCCAAGCTAAAATCCAGCCTTATTTCTTTATTTTGAAACAAGTTCTCACTAAGTTGCTGAGGGTCTCACTAAGCAATCTCAGCCTCCCAAATTCTGGGATTACAGGAATATGCCACCACACCTGAATGTTTATTTTTTTTAAATTATGCTTACACTTAATTCTGTGCTGCTTTTTTTTTTATCTATTATTTTTTTTTTAACAAGATAGTACCTATAAGATCACCTACTGGCAGCTGGTTCATGTAGAGAATGGAAGACATATATATGTAGTAGCATGGATTCTCCCCCAATCATAGTGAGTGAAGTGAGGTGTTTTGTGGCACTGAGTGATTTTGGTAGTAGTGGTGTGTGTGTGTGTGTGTGTGTGTGTGTGTGTGTGTATGTGTGTGTGTCTGTGTGTGTGTCTGTGTGTAGAGAGAGCGAGAAAGAGAAAAAGAGAGAGAGAGGAACAGAGAGTAGGACTGATTTAACTTTACTTCTTAAATAACAGATATCTAGAACTGCAAACTGATTAACATTCATAATTTCACTCTTTAGCATACCTTCAGCATCAGATTACTTTCTACAAAAATGATACCTTTATTGGTTTTAAGAACTATTACATATTTTACTGTTATAATTATATTACAAAATAAAACTTTTATAATTTTCAATACATTTGTGCAATTTATTTCTAGGTTGCAGAATACCTCTTAGGATATTATGAAGAAGTATTTTTTTTTCATTTGCAGTACTGGGGATAGAACCCAGGGGCATTCTACCTCCGAGCTACACCCCCAGCCCTATTTTTTATTCTTTATTTTGAAACAGGGCCTCACTAAGTAGCTGAGGCTGGCCGCGAACCTGGATCCTACTGTTTCAGCCTCCCGAGTACTGGAATTACAAACGCGTACCACCACGCCCGGCTTATGATGTAGTATTTTTAATGAGCCCTCTAGTCTTCTTTGTTTCTGGTTTATTGTTTTCCACTGTGGCTAAATTTTTTTTTTTTTTTTTTTTTGCGGTACCGGGGATTGAATGCAGGGGCTTTCTACCTCCGCGCTACACCCCTGGCCCTAGGTAGAGAGAGAGAGAGAGAGAGAGAGAGAGAGAGAGAGAGATATCACGCGCGCGCGCATGCGCGCTGAGGCTGGCCGCGAACCCGGATCCTCCGGTCTCTGCCTCCCAAAGTACTGGGATTACAAGCGTGTGCCACCACGCCCGGCCCCGCTGTGGCTCTTATAAAGACGGAGTCAAACAAAATCATTTTCAACTCCATTCTCTTTGCCTTCTTGTCGTATGGATTCTAGAAAGCTAAACTCTTCAGCCTCCCTTTGAGCTAGAGGAGACCACTTATCAAAGTTCTTGCCACGTGATACAGAAAGCTTCTTCTCTATGATTAAAGCAATTATTCTCCTTTTCCCATTCTTTCTTTCTGCCTGGACTACAAATGTTCCTGGAGCTGCATTGCCACCATGAGGCCAAAGGGGGAAAAATGGCAAATGTTAAGAATTTCAGAATAAAGGATTCTGAATCTTTAATAAGGTACTGGGGAAGTTGTACCTTTAAGAAAAGACTGCTTTCATACATTTGCACATGAATAAAACTAATCTCTCTTTTTGTGCTGTTGTGGATGCCTTTTCTGTGACCTGAAGTATTAGAGGGGTTTACTGTTTTATGAACAGATTGTTCTAGAAACCACTCTCTTTTCTGGCTTTAAAATTAACGCCTAGCTGGGCGTGGTGGCCCATGGTTGTAATCCCAGAACTTGAGAAGCTGAGAGAGGAGAATTGCAGGTTCGTGGCCAGCCTCAGCAACTTAGTGAGGCTCTCCACAACTTAGGGAGACCCTGTTTCAAAATAAAAGAATAAAATGTGGCTGGGGGTGTCGCTGGGAAGTATAATGCCCCTTGGTTCAATCCTCAGTACCACAATAAATAAATAAATAAGTAAATAAATAAATAATAAGTAAAATTAACCCGTGTTCTTGGGCTCTTGGGGGCTCTGTGTTCTTTCAGGTACAGGGGACTGTCTATTGGCACGGCACCCCTCTCTTTGAGCATATTCTTTCTTGGGATCTCTCTCACTCCATTCCTTTATTGTTACTTTCATTTGTATTCCTTGAATTAGGAGTTTGTTGCAACATTATAATTGGTGGTTGCATTTCCATTCTCTTTGTTGGGCACATGCTCTGTATATGTTCCAATAAAGCTTTATTGTTTTCAATCTTTTGTTCTGATCCATATTTATGTCTGGAATCTTTCCCTTTTGCCTGAAGGATTTCCTCTAACATTCCTTGTAGTGCCAGTGTGCTAGAGATGAATTCTTTTCATTTTCTATGTCCTTAAAGTCTTCACTTTGCCTTTGTTGTTAAAAGATATTTTCACTGAATATAGTATTCTAGATTGACAGCTTTTTTTCTTTTTCTTTTAAGATTTTGGCCCATTCTCATTATTTTGACTGTTTTGAAGAAGAATTCTGCTATCATCCTTATCATTGTATCCATTTATATAAAGTGTTTTTGTGTGTGGGCGGGGAAACTGGGGATTGAACCAAGGGGATTCTATCTCCAAGTTACACCCCCAACCCTTCTATTTTTAATGTTGAAATATGGTGTCCCTAAATTGCTTAGACTGGCCTCAAACCTGTGTTCTGTCCTCCTGTCTAAGCCTCCTAAGAACTGGGATTATAGGTTTTCACCATGATGCCCAGCTATATAATGTGTCTTTTATCTCTGACTGCTTTTAATCTTTTTTACAAATATTTTTGAGCAATTTGATATTATATGCAGTGATGCCCATGTTTTTATTTTCTTTCATGATTCTTGCACTTAATTTAGATCAGCTTCTTGGATCTATGCATTCATAGTTTTAATATAATTGGAACTATTTTCACTATTCTTTCTTCAAATAATTTTTCTGACTAAAGGAACTAAAATTACACATGTTTAAGTTTGTTTAATATTGTCTCACAACTTACTGACACTTTTCTTTATTCCTTTCATTTTTTAATTTTGTTTTGTTTTGTTTTGAAGAGATGGGGGTCTTGGGCAGGCATAGTGGTGCACACCTGTAATCCCAGTATTTGGGAGACTGAGACATGATAATTACAGATTAGAGGCCAGCCTCATCAACATAATGAGTCCCTTAGCAACTTAGTGAGATCCTGTTTTGAAATAAAATGGACTGGGGTATATCTCAGAGGTAGAAGGTCCCTGGGTTCAAACAAGTACCACCTCAAAAGAAAAAAAAAAAAAGAAATAACTGGTATCTCACTATGTTGCTCAGACTGGCCCTGAGCTCCTGGGCTAAAGTAATTGTCCTGCCTCAGTCCTCAGCCTTCCACATAGCTGGGACTGCAGATGCATGCCACTGTCTGGCATCTTTGATTCTTCTTAATTGTTAAAAGAAAATCTCTGTCATTTTACATAGTTTCTATGAGTATATCCTCTAGTTCAGTATTTATATCCTTTTTAAAAGTTCTGCTTTATTTTATGGGAGCACAAGGAGAAAGGTTGTTCTTTCAAAAGTCCTGAAATTAAAATACCCCCTTTAAAATACTTTATTGGTACATTGTAATTATACACTATAGTTAGTTTCAAAGTGATGCAAACATACATGCACACAGCACTTGGTGTGCTTCCCTCCAGATCCCAACCTGTTGCCCACCCCTCTCCATATGTATTAGTAAGATTGATGATACCTTCAACCTAGGTGTCTGTCAACAGCTGCATGGATAATAAGAATGTGGTACATATACACAACAGAATTTTACTTAGCCTATAAAGAACAAAATTATGTCATTTTCAGGAAAATTGATAGAACCAGAGAATATTATGTTAAGGGAGATCAGCCAAGGGTTGGGTATTTTCTCTCATATGTGGAAGCTAGAGAGAAAATTGGAAATAAAAGGGGATTAATATAATCAAGGGGAGAGACCAGTAGATTAGTGAAAGTGGATGTTGAAAGGAAGTGGGGAGGGGAAAAAGAAGAACTGATGAAGAAAACAGTTAAAATGAAATACCCCTTTTAATAATTAATTTTTGTTAATTTCCTTATAAAAAGGTGAAAGTGGAGATGCATGGAAACTAATTTCTACAATATTTTTCTGTACACCTATAACATCTTTAAAACTAAATTCTACTAATTAAAAAACTAGGCATACAAAATATTGACTTCTAATTCTTATCAAATGCAGAATGCTGCCAATTATATTTTTGTTCAAGAGAATCATTTTTTTCATCAATATTCATTTTTTAAAAAAGTTCCATGAAACATTTTTTCATAGTGAGATATAGAGTGATAGGAATATACATGCACACAACTCATGGAGTATTTCCCTCAGGGTCCCACCTCCCTCCCTCCCCTTGTTGGTAAAAGTCTTTGAGATTGACATTGGTAGTTTTATATATATAGACAGCATTATTTAAACTATTACCTTCTTGATGTTCCTATCCCCCTTCCTCCCTTCCCTAGCCCCACTCTATCACTCCACTGGAGTCTCTGCTTGTCTATCTGAGGTTACACTTGTTTCCTAATTTCCATCTAGTTCCCACATATGAGAGAAAACATAGTACATTTATTCACTTTTTGAGACTGGCTAATGTCCATTAATTTTCCTTCAAAAGACATAGTTTTGTTCTTCCTTATGGCTGCATAAAATTCCACTATGTAAATATATCACAATTTTGTGATCCATTCATCTGTTGATGGACACCTAGACTTGTTTCATAATTTGGCTATTGTGAATTGTGCTGCTATAAACATGGATATACGTGCATCACTATAGTATTCTGACTTCAATTACTTTGGAAAGATGCCTAGGAGAGATATTGTTGGGTCATGTGGTGGTTCCAGTCCCAATCTACTGCGAAACCTCCACACTGATCTCCATAGTGGTTGTACTAGTTTACAATCCCACCAACAGTGTATGAGAGTTCCTATTTCCCCACATCCTTACCCCCATTTATTATTGTTTCTTTTCTTGATGATTGCCATTCTAACTGTAGTTAGATGGCCTCTCAATGTAGTTTTGATTTACATTTCCCTGATTGTTGATGTTGAACATTTTTCATATATTTAATGGCCAGTTGCGTTTCTTCTTTAAGAAGTGTCTGTTCTTTTCAACTGCTCATTTTTTGATTGAGTTATTTATTTTTAGGGTCAAGTTTTTTTAAGCTCTTTGTACATTCTAGATATTAATAAGTGGTATGGAATTAAATTAAAAAGCTTCTGTGCCGCAAAAAAAAATCAAGAGTCTAAAGAGAGAGCCTACAGAATGGGAGAAGATCTTTACCAGCTACCCCTCTGATAGAGGACTAATATCTATCAAACATTTTAAATAGTTAAAAGCAGGGAATATATCTCCAAAAGTCCAGACCCTAAATTTCTTATTTTTTAAATTTTTTGCAGTACCGGGGATTGAACCCAGGGGTGTTCTACCTCCGAGCTACACCCCCAGCTCTGTTTTTTATCCTTTATTTTGAAACTGGGTCTCACGAAGTTGCAGAGGGCCTCACTAAGTAGCTGAGGCTGGCTGCGAACCCGAATACTCCGGTATCCGCCTCCCAAGTACTGGGATTACAAGAGTGCGCCACCACACCTGGCCCAGACCCTAAATTTCGAATAGATATACGACAAATTATTTTATCCATAAAGGGAATGGATCAGAAGTCAATTATTCTGTCATAGGAACCAGTGAATAGTATGAGAGGCCAGGTGTGTGAAAGACTAAATATATACACTGGAAAAATAGGGACAGTTTAAAAATTGTTCATTCTAAACAAAAACAACAGCACTAGTTGAATTAATGCCCATAAAAGTGAAGGTAAAAATAAAAGTGCTATGTGGAGCAGCAGAAACTCTCAGACCTCATTATTGGGTATATATATTTTTGTTACCCTTTTGAAAGTTGGCAATATCTACTAAAGCTCTACCTTGATATTAGCAGATATAGTTATTGGGGGTTTGTAAATCTTTTGATGTGTCTTATTAGCCTATTTTCTCATGTTTTTAGAGATCTTAGATTTGTATGTTTATTAAAATAGATTCTTCTTCCTCTTTTAAGTTGTAGGTCCTTTGAAAGTAGTTATCTTTTTAAAATAAGTCCTGGGTTAGGGACATATCTTAGCTTCAACACATCTAGTCAGTGTAATTGAGATTTTAATTACAACTCTCAATATCTTTTTGAAAAGATCTAGTGCCTGCAAGTAACAGGGATAGTTTAAGAGCAAACCATATATCAATCAGCATGCACTACAAATGTATTTACTAATGATCTCTGCAACTCTAATAATCAAGATGAAATGTGGATGGGAAATGTGAGTGTAGAATAGGCTGAATAGATTATGAATTAATGAGTGCATATTAAATTGAATTGGGAGATGAAATTAAAAATGGGATTAAAATAATGAAGAAAAATAAATAAGAGTGAAGTAATGAAGATGGTGGGGGAAGGAAGAGAGACAGAAGCTTAAATGTAGGAAATAAAATAGATGCAGGAGAGAGGGTGTGAACTAAGGTGGATGTAAAAAAGAAGAGGTACTAGAAGGAGTTAATTAATTGGCAAATTACATAGATTTAGAAATCTAACAAAACACAAATATTCAGAATTCATTGATATCAGTATAATATTCTTATTGTATAGGTGTTCAATATTCTTATTTCTGAAGATACTGAGACATCCCCTACTATGTGGGAACTTCTGTGACACAAATGTCAAATGCTCTTTGTGCTTTCAGCTCTGTTCCTGTATAGAGCACGGGATATGAAGTAATTTTTAGGAACTCATAAACAACTTGTTTTAACATGCTAGCATATAGCTCAGACAAAAACTCATAAACAATTTGTTCAGACATACCAGCATATAGCTTCAGAAATTTGTCTGGACACACCAGCATAGGACTCAGACCAGCACTCTGTGCTGCAGTTGATAATAGACACTTGGACCATAAAATGTTTTCTCATTTCTGATGGACTTATGTCATCAATACATTTGAACTAGTGACAGGAGTCTGGCAGGTTCAATAAGCCTGGGTGAGCTTGCCAAAGATACTGGAAAATGCCCAGAAGTCCTATAAAGACACACTGGCCTTCCTATGAGCAGTGCGTTGAGCTTTGCTTATGCCATGACAGTCTGCCCGTGTATATGACTCTGATCCAGTGACTTGTTCCGGTCCTACTCTTCTCACTGACCTAGGGTCAGTGCAATGATGACTTCTGACTGCTCAGAGCCTGGATCAACTCCTGAATTGCCTCTTCCATTCCTGGACTTGGTTAATTATTACACACTCCGTTTGTTTGTATTGTGTTATTTTGCTGATTATTTGAAATGCTCTAAGTTTTAGGACTTCTATATTGTTTAATATACTTGTTTGACCTAAATTGTTAGATTTGCTAGTGCGAAATGTATCCTTTGATGTTCATGTATTGCTAATTGTCTTTGGCAAAGCAGCCATCCAGCATTTGAACTTAGAACCCTGATAAGTTCCTGTGTGATTTTAACTTTGTGTGTTGAATAAACCTTGTGACACTGTGGAAAGACACAAACTGTGTGTGACATGACTTATTGGTCTTAGGACCTTGTGGCCCTGTTGCTTACAACAATTCCACACTAGCCAAACTTTTTCAGCAAGTCATTATGCTGAAATCAGTCCCCTCCTCCTGAGTGCAAGTCTGACAAGACTGCGGGCTCTCTCCTGAGCCAGCTCCATCTATATAGAATCTGGGTTGAATTGCAACCCTTGCCCCTGAGTCCCTGACCTTGTGCTGGGGGGAGGTTTGTGGAATTGGACTCTTTATCTTCCAGCCCTTTCTGGGCTTTTGATAAATGACAGGAAAGTTTTTGCTTTCCATCAGGCCTTGATCTGACCCAGTTTCCCAGTTCAGTTAGCCACACTCCTTATTCCAAAACTCAGACTGTCAATTTTAAATGAACACTCCCTTTGCTCTTCTCCACTTTGCAGCCTCACCTACTGGCCACTCTGAGTTTCTTCCTGGGCTTTGCTCTTCCATGTCCAGTTTTTCTTATGATATGGGCACCCACCAAGTAAGTAAAAGGTAGAGTTTAAGAGGTTGTCTGGTCTTAGGTATTCAAAAATCTGGTATATGTATACTGAGAACAGGGGAAAAGGAGAGACAAACAAAAAAACAAAAAAGAGAGACAGAGTTCTGAAAAATAATACAACTTTGCAAGAATTCCTAGTTTGCAGCTGGCTAGGAAAGTCCAAAGAATCTCTTCCAACTGTGAGCATTTCTTGGCTTCAAGTTCCTCTGCTTAAGGAAAGCTGAGCCTTGCTAAAGTTGAGGGTTCCAGGGTCATCTCCCAGCTAGAGTCAGCTCAGGCCTCATTCTCTACTTAGATTGAGGTATCTTGATCAGATTCTGTTTTTCTTAAGCTCAGGGCAACGTGTCTTTTGGCTTGTGATAGTGTCCCTTCCCCCACTGAGCCATAGCAGAGGTGGAATACTCCTGCCATCTGTATCTATTATTTTCTTTCTATTCTAGAAACCAGTATTTTGTGCTTTTTCCTGGTTGTTAGCTCTCTTATTCAAAACTACTGAACTTTTTAACTAGTGAGAAAGCAGTTCTAGAGTTTATCTAGTGAGAAACCAGTTCTAGAGGATACACACACACACACACACACACACACACACACACACGGTAGGTAGAATTTGGCTTGTGGGCCATAATTTGCCAAGCCTTGAATTACCAGATAAATATGATTGTGTGTAAAACCACATGATCAAATTTGATGCATGTGTGGTATAAAATTACTGGAACTTTGAAATCTGGCCTTCATGTGAGGTCAAATTATGATTCTTCCTCTTGCAAGATAGTTGAACTTTGGTAAACAATTTATTTCCCTTTCTCTTCTTTATCTATAAATGGATATTATATTAATACCTAACATAGAGTTGCTCTGAAAATTAAATAATAAGCAAGTCTATTTAAAGAAGTTGAAAAATGTGTGGCACATAATGCATACACATCAAATTAGATATTATTTATATTACATATTTTAATATACATAGATCAATGATAAAAATCATATTATAATTACCATCCAAATATTTTTCAGCATACTTTTCAGAATTGATCTTATAAGGAAATTACTATGTTAAATACAAACTATAGAATTTTTGACAATTAATTGTCACCAATGTTTTAAGTTTAAGAAAATATTTTTAACAATTTAAAGCTTTAATTTAATAAAATTAATTAAAATTAATTTTAATAAAATTAATTACAATAAATTAATAAATTAATAATTTTAATAAAATTAATTAAAATTAAGTTTTAACGATTTAAAATTTTTAACAATTTGAGAAAAAATTAAGAATTTTTCTTTTTTGCAGTACCGGGAATTGAACCCAGGGGCGTTCTACCTCCGCACTACACCCCGGCCCTATTTTTTATACTTTATTTTGAAACTGGTCTCACGAAGTTGCAGAGGGCCTCACTAAGTAGAGAGAGAGAGAGAGAGTGAGAGAGAGACAGAGAGAGAGAGAGAGAGAGAGAGAGAGCTGAAGCTGGCTGCGAACCCGGATCCTCTGGTCTCCGCCTCCCTAAATACTGGGATTACAAGCGTGCGCCACCACGCCCAGCCAAGAATTTTTAACATACACACTCCAGTCATAAATAATATATTATTGAAAATCTCCATTTATTAACAACAGACATAGAAATACCAAGTATAATTCTGAAGGTGACTAATATATATATATATATATTATATTATACATATATTATATATGTATAATATATGTTAAATTAAGAAAGCAATTCACTAAAATGGCATTTCGATTATGTGCAATGTATATTAGTAAACACATTTATTCATATTGCATATGAGAAAAATGTAGTAGGTCCCATACAGCTATGTATGCCTAAATCGATTTCTGCAATAAATCAATAAAAATTCTTAAGAAATTTTAGTGGGAAATTGGCATTGGCATTGTATAGACAATTTTCTTGCCCATTTGAAAAATTTTGTGTGTCAATCAGATTTATTAAAAATTTCTATTATAGGCTGGGCGTGGTGGCGCACGCTTGTAATCCCAGTACTTTGGGAGGCGGAGACCGGAGGATCCGGGTTTGCGGCCAAACTCAGCTCTCTCTCTCTCGCTCTCTCTCTATTTCCCTACTTAGTGAGGCCCTCCACAACTTCGTGAGACCCGGTTTCAAAATAAAGTATAAAAAAATAGGGCCGGGGGTGTAGCGCGGAGGTAGAACGCCCCTGGGTTTAATCCCCGGTACCGCAAAAAAAAAAAAAAATTCTGTTATACTGAGGCATCAATGTTTCAAAAAGTGAAAGTAGTATCCAACTTATGTTTTATTTCAAAATTTCATTTACAAATATTAAAAACTTGCATATAACTGCTTACTTAAAATTATATAAAATTTGTCTGTAATTTAAAATATTAGAAATGCACTAAAAATTTAAATGACTATTCCTAAGAGTAGGCTGAATTTAAGAAAAAATGGTTTGTTTTTAGGAGAGATTAAATGTGTTTGTTCAAATCCCTGTCAAATCTTTTTCAGTTTAATAAAACTTGTAAACTTTCATTAAGAATAATATCAATGTATCTTAGAAATTATTTCCCTTCAAAAAATTGTCTGTTTTTCATTTTTATCATGTTGCTTGAACATTTTAGGAGGCATCTGACAGTGAAGGAACTCCCTGCTGATTTTGTATTGCAGGATTTCAGGAGCTGAATTGTCTCAGTCACCCATGAAATATGGCCCTTAATGACCTGCAGTTTCTGTAGCTTTCCCAAACAGAGAAAAACAATTACCAGTAGCCCAGTGGTAGCTAGATTAATGTGCATTTAGCTATTAATTAAGAAGCATCATATTTCTGATTAATATCACACTATTGGAGATTATTTTCTCCTAAAAGATATCTCATCAAATTTCTGAAACCTGTGAATGTTACCTTATTTGGAAAAGTGGTCTCTGCAGATGTAATTAAGTTAAGGATCTCCAGTGGACATGATTCTGAATTTTCAAGATTACCTTTAAATAAAAGAATTGTCCTTATACAAGGAAGACAGAGGTAGACTTGAGATGGAAAGAAGAGAAGACATACAGGAGAGGATGGTGTCAACAAGGAGGTAGAGATTAGTGTGATGGGTTATGATCAAGGAATTCCAAGGACTACAGATAGTCACCAGAAGCTAGGAGAGAAGCAAGGGATAGTGCACGCTAAAATTTGACTGAGATGATTATTATTTGAAAGAAACTGTCTGACTGGCTTGCTAATTAGCTATTCTTTCAGATCACTAATTTTCAATTGTTAGTGTGACTAAAAATCATCCATGGGACTTATTAATATTCAAATTTTGTGTTCTCTAATTTAATAAGAACTCAGAAAGAGTGTAACATATACTGGCCCTCTTTAAAAATGTCTCCTTTGGCCCATAGGTGGGGTATTTGCTCCCCCTCTCCATACACATCTGCTTGCTTCTCTCCTCATTGTGGTCAGCCATCTCCCACCAGCTGACCTGGATTAGTTTGAATGTGTGAGATGCTCATTAGGCTGTTTTATTTATTTGGGTAGAGTCATCATTTCTTAGTTAAGAACCAGGTCTATCTACTCTACCTTTGTTACCTGTTGGAGATCATGTTCAAAGAACTTTCTTTCATTTTTTTGTCACCATATTGTAATACCATTCTAGGACACCATTTTAGAGGGAAGCTCAAGTATCCTTGTTAGGTCCATTTACCTGTCCATGAACTACATCCCTGGAATGCTAGGAGGAAGTAGTTTCTATGAGATGTTTGGCCAGTCATTGATTTGCCTGTACTGGGGATTTATTTTTCTGCATGTTTTCCTTTGCAAGATAGGCACAGAAGTAAAATGTAGAATTTGAAACTTAAAACCCAATACTCTAACTTGAATACCCTTAAGGGTTATAGATTATTAATGATATCTGAAGCATCATATGATACCCCATAAATATGTACAGTTAAAATGACTTAGGTGACAGTAGAAGGCTAAAAGTGAATAAATTTTAAACACTGCTCTTGCATTAATGTCTTCATGACTTATGTATGTATATAAGTGGTTTGCAAAGTGTGGTCTGGCAACAACACTATCCAAGAACTGCAATTTCTCAGGTTCTACCAATTAGAAACTCTGTGGTGCCAGCAACCTGTGTTTTAACTATTCTTATGGATGATAATGATGCAGGATAGAGTTCAAGGACTCTGCTTTACATAAAAGTTTTTTTATTATATGACAGATTAAATTTTCCATTTGTGTTATATTCTAAGTAATGCAAATTTCAGTATTATCTATGTCACTAGTAAGTATTTGCCATGTTACAGATAGATATTTCTCTTGTCTTTCTAAATAAATTTTCTTGGGCTGTATTTTATAGAACAACCATCAGCATGTTATTACAAGCTGCCAGTAATGGAATATCAACCAACATTATTATTTGATGCAATTGAAAAATCTAAGCTGGGTGTGGTGGCATATACCTGTAATCTTAGTGCTTGGGAGGCTGAAAAAAAGGATTTCAGGTTTCAAGGCCAGCCTCAGCAGCTTAGTGAGGCCATACACAACTTAGTAAAACTCTATTTTAAAATTAAAAAGTAAATAAATAAAATAGGACTG
Organism: Glis glis; assembly: GCA_004027185.1. NCBI lineage: Eukaryota > Metazoa > Chordata > Mammalia > Rodentia > Gliridae > Glis > Glis glis. The sequence continues at coordinate 46,301 of PVJS01002586.1, forward strand.
AAGGTGTAGCTCAGAGGTAGAATGCCCCTGGATTCAATCCCTAGTAACACACACATACACAGACACACACACAAAAAAATAATTCTAGGCTTTCAGTCCCCACAGGATCTTTAACTGTGGTCAGCACTCTTTCCCATTTTTTTAATCAATTGTTTTGAGCTTTTACAATTCTCATTTTTATCAAATTTCTTAGGTTCTTAACAGACAAGTTAAATTACTACATTCCAGAGAGAGCATCAGACAGGATCTCTCAACACCCGCATGGGCAGAAATCTTCTCCTACATCTATTTTTGCCTCATTTTCTGTAAGAAAGGAAACAATCCTCTCCACCCATGTCTAGATCACATGTCCTAATAGATAAACTTGGCTTCTGTTCATCAGTCACCCCTTTGTTCTCTGTGTTTTTTTCTGTCTCACACTTCTATCAACAATTTGGTACAGTTTTTCTTTTTACTTTTCCTGTTTATTAGCCACAGTATATTTACTTTTGTGAGTACAGAAAAATAAATCACTTATATCCCTACAAGTCAGAGAAAAACAATTATTAACATATTTTATTTGGAAAACAGTTAATTCAGTCTAAAGTACCCAAATAAATAAACTCTAGAGATTCAAAAAGAGAGTACGAATGACTAATGATGACATTTCCAGAAGTAGTACTTAAGCAATGTCAAGTAAGAAAAAGAGAAAACTATTGAGTAACTTTATGCATATCACCTGCAGGACAAGACGAATATGTATGGGAACAAACAAATGAAAATCCTTATCACTCTAAGGTCAGAAGTCAGTAATAAGAAAAGACAGGAAAACAAATTATGGGTACAATCAGGTGAAGACTTTGGTCTGAATTTTACATTTTCCCTCAACAATATAAACTGAGTGCCTAGATCAGAGCCTGAAATATGATATGTTTAGTATATATAGATATATTTATATATATAAATATGATATGTTTAATACATATTGTTTTATTACACTGCATAAGCAATGGTAGAACTGTTGGTCCATGATGAGAAGAATCCAAAATAAGATGGCTCTCATTGATTCCCTTCTTCTTAGCTGGATATGTGAGGACTTTAGTACATTTTTATAAAAGTTAACTTTCAAAAAATCTGAAAGAGTAGGGAATGATTCTAATAATTAAATCAAAAGGAACTGCTATAGAATATGTTTCCATGTTGAAAAAGAAGAAAGTCTGTTAATAAAAGTAAAATTTTCTTGTTTTTTTAATTATCAATTAAATATTTTAAGTAATAACTCAATTATTAGATATTATTTAATATGTGGAAATATAATTTTATTGGTCAAGTAAATATACAGTTGATCATTATATCCTAAATTTTGAACATTCCAGCTACCTAGGTAAAGAAATTTTGAAGAATTTTCCCAGAAATATTTTAAAATTAAAAAATAATCATACATAATTTTGCCAATGTTGATTATATTATTAAATAGGCAAAAATGGGGCAAAGTTGAAAAATATAATTTATAATTATAATTTTATAACTATAATATTATATGCAGATTTACCATACTGCAATGAGGATCATCTTACTGACTACTTATCTCATTGCAATTAATGTGTTAGATAATTCTTGGTTCTTTCATGTATGAAGATTAAATCAAAATTTCTTTCCACTCTTCCCTTCTTTCTTTTTAATTGAAACATGGACAACAAAAGAGGAAAGTAAAAGGTGGAACTTGGGTTTAAACTTCATTCTTGAAGAAATAGGGTAGGAAATAACATAATAGGAGTAAGAATCAATATGGAAAGCCAGTTTCAGTGTAGATGTCATTTTATATTATTGTGGGGTTTTTTTGCATTTCTATATTAGTACATTTACTAATCAATAAAATAAGAAAAATTGTGATATTTTATCCACAATTTTGAGTTTAGATCATTTTGTATAAGACTTCATACCTCAAGGGAGTAAAATGACAACAAAACTGTATTATACTTTAATTTTACTTTATTTTATGTAGTTTAATTAGTAAGAAATATGACTTTGTCAGAATCGCATTTTAAAAATATTCATCTATAGATGATGTATAAACAGAGGAAACTGATTGGATATTTCACGCTTAAAATGTTTTCCAACAATGTGAATAGATAAACAGGAAAACCTTCTAGTAAGAAGTACTATAAGCCTCTTCATTAATTGGGAGAATTGGACAAATTTTCACTTAGTAAATTCATAGCCTAAGAGCTACTATGTTGAAGGCATATCATTAGAATAAATTTATTTTAAATTTATATATTTAAATTTATTTTAAATATTGAGTTTCCTTCAATGTAATTGCAAATACACTAGTTCCTTGGGTTTAGTCAAAGAGTATGGTGAAATCCTTTAAGAAAATAAATGCCATAGCAATTTGAAAGAAATTGAAATCTTTAATAGATCTCAATTTTAATAACTAGATTGAATAAATCTGATGATAGAAGATTGTGAATTAGGGTGATTGCAGGAGGCTCTTTTGGTGTCTTTTTTTTTCAGATGTAGCAGTCTTAATGTCTTCTAAAGCATACTCCTATTTTTTTGTTTTATAATTTGTAAAATTGTGTTTTCAAGAACTGCCCAACTTGAATAAGAAGAGGCTATTTCTACAAGTGATGACTAAGAAAGATAGTAAATGTATGATGCAGCTTTAGAAGAGATTCTTGGAAAATGCTGGCAGACTTTGACATAGATACACAGTGGGGAGGAGTGGAAGGCTAGGAAAGGAGACAAACAGCAAGATTAAAAAGTTGATTTAAAGTCTCCTTTGTCAGAAATGCATTCATTTGAAGACACCTTTCTTCCTTAAACAAAACTGGTAAGCTGTCCTTGTCAGAAGATCAACAGTGACAAAAATGAAAGGTTTACCCAGATATGATCTGAAACTTGCTATGTTGTGGTTCTAAACTTTGCTAAGCTGTGCTTTGTGGTTATGGTTCTGAGTGAAGTTCTTTTCTGTCAGTGTGATTTTAAGGCAATGCAGCTGTTGCATTGTCCAATAAAATTGCACATAAGTTTACTGTGTTTTAGTTGAGAGTGTGTGAATACCAGCTGAACAGTATAGGCTTGTATTCCATATGTAAAATACAAGATTTTGATTACAGAAATCTTCCTCTACTACCTAAAAAAAACACTTGAAGATATTTTGACATTATTTTTATGGTACTTATAAATGTGACCTGACTGAGGATGTTTTCTTTTAGTATGTATGGTGTGCCTATTTTACACTGAAATTGAAATTAAAATAAAAATTCACAAGGAAAATAATTTAGTTGGTCTGGAATAGAATGTATGCCCTCATAGGCCATTCAGAAGTCAAACTGAGCCCAGTGATTCACATGTTAATCAGGTAGATTTATTATTCCTAATGAATAACAAGCCAACTGATCTCAGCTTAGAGTTTGACTATTGTAAGAATTCAGGGAAGTAAAGGGATTTCAATAAATTAATCCAAATACTTGGGTAACACCTGGTTATTATCTCCACGGACGGATGTCCATGCAGCCTATCAGTGGCTGTTCACTTGAAGCATGTTAACATCTCTAAACTTCCTCCTCATCAACAAAATAGAGGTACAAGATTAAAGTAGATGGCCCACACAAATGTGTTAGCATATTGTCTGGTATCTAAAAGCAGCTTATTATATTAGACTGTAATGATTATTAAATTTAATGCTGTATTTTAGACTTAGGCTCTAATCATTTTCTATTGTTTTTCCCACTTTATGGATTCTGAAGAGTATGGTTATTTTTATTTCTTACTATGCTTTCACTAGAAAGAACTTATAATTATTTTTCTCTTTTAATATACAACATTTATGTCAAAATGTATTAAGTCAGCAAGTATACAACTGAACTTTGGATATGAACAAGAAATTGCACCAGGTACTGGATAAAACTATGACTCATATAATCTCTATGTCAGTCCATTGACAAACATAGACTAAAATAACTGTTAGATGATGTATTTATTTAGCAATGGAAATCGCATATTCCTTTTCTCAGGGTTACCTAATCACATTTTCTTAATTCACTCATATTTCAAATTGTGTTTAACTAGCTACTATGCATATAATGTTGAGGAAGGTAGTTTTGTTGATGGAACTGATAGGTACAACTAAGATGAACACCTCAAGAATTTAATATAAAAAACAATACCCAATCCAATTAGATATTTACTAATTAGTATTTTTCATAATGAACTTGTTAATTGTCCTTTATATGCTAGCAATAAGCACAACATAGAATATAAAATATATACTATAGAAAAAAATATAAATTGTAGGATCTCTTACAGAATGCTACTTAATACTATTGAGAGAAGTTAAGATGTATATAAATGGAAGGATATTTATCTACTCATTGAAATCACAAAGGGCGTAAACACAGATAGCAAAGGAAAGCCTAAAGATTGGGCCTTGGAGTATGCCAATGCTCAGGGAGCATGGAAGAGAGGATGAAGTATCAAATGACATGGAGAAGTTCAGTAAGTATTGAGTAAGGTTAAATGTGCTATTATGAGAGTCAATGAGTATTGACTCTCAAGGGATGGATTACTCCTACCAAGTGTTACTGATAAGTATAAGAAATGGGTCCTAAGTATTCACTATTGGATTCATGGCATATTTTTACATCACCAACTTCTACATAGAATTTATTGGTAGCATTGATAAGAGCAAATAAATGACAAGAAATGCTTATTTTTTTTCTAAAAGGAAGGAGAAAAACCAGGTGGTAACCTGAGAGGAAAAAAGCATCATGCAATTTTTTTACCCACATATGTGTTTGTTTATGGAAACTTTCCAGTGAGAGGGAGATGGTGATAATGTAGAAGAGAAGATAGAGATTTATTGAGCTAATATCCCTGAGTAAGAAGAAATACATGACCTAATTGGTCATAGCTCGTTGTGTGAACAGTATAGAGTAAGAGTAAAGAAAATAGTGTACATGAGCCAAGTGGTGGGCCACGCTGTAATCACAGTACATGGAAGGCCAAGACAGGAGGATAGCTGGTTCAAGGCCAGCCTCAGTAACTTAGTGAGACCCACAGCAATCTAGAGACAACCTCAGTAGTCTTGCAAGATCCTGTTTCAAAACAAAAATTAAAATAGGGATGGGTGTGCAGCTTACAGGTAGAACCCTCCCAGGGTTCAATCTCCAGTACCACAAACAAAAATGTATATGTGAGAGATGCATGGGTGCATATATGATGTGACTGCAGCAGTGGACATTCTGTTCCAATCACACAATTTACTGAATGAAATAGAGAGTGAGTTCATCATTTAAGAGTGAGGAGAGAAGATGGGTAGTTGAGGACTGGAAGAGAACACATACCGTGTCCATCTCAAAGACTAAAGAAGTGAGCAGACCCGGGGAGTGTTAGTATGACAAAGAAGTGTTAATAGCTTTTGAACATATTCATAAAGAGTGCAAATTAAAAATGGCTATAAAGTATGCAAAGTAGAAATATGTTAAAAATGTACTGTATAAAAAAGCAGGCTACAAGAAAAATATATGTTTCAGTCAGCATTCTCAACACTGTGATCCAACACCCAATACACAAGATTAAAGATTTAAAGAGGTATTTGCTTAAGGATCTGGAGATTTGGGGTCAAATATATATATATATATATATATATATATATATATATATATATCCCATTTTACACTGGCTGCCAAGGAGATGCCCTGGCTATAGGTCCTTAGGGCATGATGGTTGGCAGGAGAAAGGAGAGAGAAGAAGGAGGAGGAGGAGGAGGAGGAGGAGGAGGAGAAAGGAGGAGGAGGAAGAAGAAAGAACAAGGAAGAACAACAACAACAAGGAAGAAGAAGGAGGAGGAGGAGGAGGAGGAGGAAGAAAGAACAAGGAAGAAGAACAACAAAAAGAAAGAAGAAGAACAACAACAGCAAGGAAGGAGGAGGAGGAGGAGGAGGAGGAGGAGGAAGAGAAGAAACAGCCCATCAGAGAGAAGAGTTTGGAGCCAGAAGCTCCCCCTGGGTGCGACCAGGACACACAGAAAGGGGCGCACTCAGGCCAGGTCCATGCTGTATTCAGCCACACCTTCAGGGACCCACCTCAGAGCATGGTTGCCTCCAAAGCATGAGGATCAGGGGATATTTTATATTCAAACCATAACAATATATGTATGAGTAAAGTTATAGATAGAATCTATATGTAGTCTATAAAATAGTAACTAAGTGACTAGAAAATGTAATTAAGGTTAGCACTTTTGCTCTTTAGTTGTATTTCTGTACTTTCCAAATTTAATGACTAAATACTGAATTAGTTGCAAAAATGTATTTTTACAATTTTTACTATGAAAAAAGATTATTAAAGTAGCACGTACATCCCTGTTTAATAATGAAATATAGAAGAAAATAGAAAGTAGAAAGAAAAAAGATTAAGATACAAAAATTAATGTTTATAATGATATAATATAAATATAATTTTTGACACTTGTCCTTAGTAGTTATGATTTTATCCAACAAAACAAATGTGTATGCATGTCTTTATATGTGTATTTTGAGAGTCATTGGCTCTAAAATTATAAATCACTTTTTAAAACAATCTCTTTTAGTTTGATTCCTGTATGTCTCACTTTAGTAAATGGAAATATTTTGTGTACACCATATTTAAAGATTTAAATTTCAAAAACTATTTTTACTCACTTATGGCACATTGGAAAAATAATTTAACTTATTCTGTTTTAGGTCCAATAAATTAGTTTATTTACATTGTTATATTCCATATACATTCAACTGCTGACATTCCAGCATACATGCCAACGTACCATAGGCAGGCAGAAAAGAGAGAAAATAGAGGGAGGAGTGGAATATAGTAAAAATTATAAAACTAATATTGTGTGATCACTATTATCTATATTCTATAAAGTTATCAATGTTTTCATTTTTATTTCAAACTCTTGTAACATGAAAATTTTCACCATTATTATTTTCTTGTAATATATAATAATAATCAGAAGAGAAAAGTTAATCATAAGTAAGCATAAAAATAATCTGAAATACCATTAAAACCCCAGCACAATTATACAGTGTAAGTGTAGAGTCACATTGTTCTGAGAACAATTTTTGTCAATGGAATTTGAGAACTTAAAAATAATTATGTTTTCTAATCTTTTATTATTTATCATCAAATAAAAAATAAGGAAAAATTTTCCAAGTTATATTCCTGCAAATCAAGTAAACTGGCTGTTTCCAGACACCTCACTGCAATATTACTTGGATTTATTGTTCTATTTTTACATCTATAAAATGATAGTTCCTCCTATTTAGAGCGACATTTTTGGCTAGTTGAAATTTCTCCTATAGTAAGTGGAAAATCCTCTTGCTTTCACCTGTTCACAATAATAGAAACATAATATAATAATAAGAAAACATGCATAATTAGTTTTTTTAATTAATGAATATTAAATTTAAAAAATATATATGAAAAATAAAGTATTCATAAACTTTTTTATGTATTCACTAATGAAATGAATTATTTTAACTGCTAATATTAATCAATTTTATTATTTCTATAATATATGTTATATATGTAATGTATGTAATATAGCAATATGTACTATAGGTCTGTTTCTTCAAACTGCCACATTCCATGACCCAGACTAATCAAGCAGCCTCTACTCAGAACTCCAAAAATTGTCCTGGAAGAAAGTTTTGAGTTCTAACTTCTGAAAATGACAGCTTTCATTTCCTCTTGCATTTCATTAATCAAAATAAGATATATGGCTATTCCTGAATTCGCAAGTACATAAAATGTAATCTTTAATTCACTAACTGGACATATTATATTTTATTTCTCATATTTTATGTATGAAACATTTCTTAATACAGTTAGATTACTTGTTTAAAGTTTAATTAAACTGCAGTCATTCTTCCTGTATCTCTTTGACTTTTTAGAAAATGTTTCTATTGTCATTGTTTTTTATCTGTACCTTATCATAGCTTATGAAAATCATCTAATTATCTAATGTCTAAATTCTATTTAGTTATATCCATTAAGAATGTTTATTTTCCTCAGCATTAACTGTCAAAGGCTAAACATGGTTCAGATTAAATTTCTCTACCTTTACAAATTTGTTAAATAATAGAAAATATTTAGGAATGATTCTTTAACTCTGTTCACTTTTTATGATCCTACATTTTCCCCATCTCTCAAAGTTTAATATTAGCATGTGTCTGATATTTTTTAATGACATTTTCTACCTGTCATCATTTGTATTGGTTTAATTCCTATAACCAATGTTATTTTAATGAATCTATCATTTGTGTTATGTCAATTTTTATAATCCATATTGAATATTTCAATAAATCTGTCAATTCATTTATTAAAAATTATTCTATAAAATAAAATGTATATAAATTAATTATAAATTATGTATTAACTTATTTTCTCTTACATCATCCTCAGAGACACTGCACCATATACTTTGACCTGTTATAATTCCTTTATGTCTATTTTAGTTATTTTTTCAGATTAGTAGCATCTCAGTCTATAATAGGCAGTTTTATCATAATTCTTCTTTTAAATTAATCATAAAATTTTCAGCAACAATAATGTTTTTTACATCAAATCCTCCTCAGAGAGCTAATACACTACTTTATGAGATTAGAGAAAACACACGAATAGGCGATAGTTAGGAAATTTTGCAGGATGTTAATTCTGATAAATATTTAAAACTACAGGTAAATGAAGGTCCCCCCACTTTTCTAGAGAAAAAAGAGAATATTTAAACAAGAGCATAACAAAATATTATGTTTTATTTCTTGATTTTTCATAAGTAAACTATTTCATTGTGATTATTGAATCAAAGTGTTTATAGAAATGTTTCTTTTCTTATAGGATTTCAAGACAGGTTATAATATCAAATAGTAGCTTTGATGTATTTTCTTCATCTATTACTTTATACCAGCACAGATAAAGCCTAGCATTTCTCTTTTTCTTAAGTGTCTATATAATCAAAATCATATAACACATAAATCAGCATAGAAGTGAGATTTGTTATATTCTTGGACTTTAAGATGACCTTCCTTTTTGTTTGTTTTGTTGCTTGTTTTATTTTCAATAGCTCAGATTGAAATGTATGATATGAGAGAAAGTCTGTCATGAATAATAACTAAAGTAACAAATTTTAAAAATCTCGATCTAGAATGAATATCTTTTAAAAATATTCTAAAGAGAAGTAAACAGAGTTAAAAGGAAAAGGAAAGGGAAAGTTGTTATGTTCACACTTGAAGTCTATTTTCCAGATATCAATAAAACAGCAGGCTTATTTTAGATCTATAATTACTAGATGTGTTTTAAAAATATATGTCAAATGATATGCATGGCTTGCTGTAAACTATACAATAATTTAAAGCCTGTATTTTACCAATAGTTTGTAGAGTTCCCTTTGATTTGATGATTATGCCAAGTGACATGAATAATAACTATACACTGAATAATTTTATCACTTTTTATCCAAAATGGGAGGAAGTATTAAGTAATAACTTATTCCCAAAAGTCCATAGAATATACAACACCAAAAATTAATATAGACAAAGCACTGTGAGTGATAATAATGTGTCAATGTAGGTTGAACAATTGCAACATGCCAGTATGGTGGGGGAATGTCAGTAGTGGAGGATATTGTGCATGTGTAGAGTCAGGGGATATATAGCAACACTGCATTTTCTGATCTCTTCTGCATTGAACCTAAAAGTGCTGTAAAAATAAATCTATTTAAAAAATAAAGACCAATGCAAGATCAACTCAAGTTTTTTTTATTATAGAATGTTTACCATGAGGACTATTAACCAATATATATTGCGACATTGCCCACCCCCAATAAAAAATAAGAATTTGGATTCTATATGGAAGCATGAACAACATGTACAATAAAAAACAAGATAATTCCATTGATACAGAATAAATCTAAAAAATTCATAGATCATCCCTGTTCTTATACGAATATGCAAACTACAACATAGTCTAACTTTTAGTTGCATTATTTTGTTGAGCTGTTCTACATTATGGTTAAAATGACTGGCAGAAACAATCTCTGTTTGCTGGGTATCGCTGTGAAGTAACCACAGATGATTGCATTGATTAAAAACAGCAGGAATAGATCTGAGACCATATGGGCTGTAGAACCAATACGAAATTATTTCTACCTGGACTTTTAATCAAAGAAGTCATTTATGGCTATTCCATGGAATAACCCAGTCAGTAGAGATTGTTTCTCGCACTCATAGGAATCATTATGCAAAAGAGACAAACCCCCCAAAAAAAGCTAAAAGTCAGTGTACATCCCAGGCTGCATAACATCAGGAATGTCCTATGCGTTTACTTCAGAATTATCTCTACATGGCAATAGAATCTCCCTGTGCTTTTAATTATATGTCCTGAATGTACCTTTTATAATTATTGTCTTTCAAGGCAGAAAAGAGATAATTGCAATGGTTTTCAGGCAATTCACCTCCTATGAAATGAATTTTCTCAGGGTTAAAGCCTACTGTTGTGTTTTCCAGGATCATTTGTCTTTCGTCTTCTGTTTGAGTTCAGCCTATGAGAGCCAGAGGCAAGACATTGAAAGGCAGGAGAAAAGGGAAAGCCAGTTTATTTCTGACATCCACAAACTTTGGGGGCAACAGTTTGCTGTTACTTAAAATTTAAATTTACCTGAACTTCTTATATGTTATCTGTCAACCCCAGCCCAGAATCCCTTGACCAAACTTGCTTCTTCTCTGTTGCTTCAGTTTACATCTCTTTAGCATAGTGGCAGCAACAGATTAATTTATATTGCTAATTTCTGAGATTTCTCACCATTCTCTATTTGGCTGATTAGCTCTACCATCAAATGTGTAAAAAACTCTTATAATAAATCATCTCAGTCTTAAGTAATCAGAATTATTTATTTTTTCACTAATTTAGGGAGAAAAAAATAATAAGTATAAGCAAATTTAATTTGTATTTATTTGACTACAACAAAATTAGTAATGCCAGATCAATAAAAGATATCAATATAAAAAAGGTGACAGATGTGAAGACAATACATATACAATTTCAAATAAAAACTTAACAGCTATAGCAGCAACTTTGGCAAATAATAAACTTAGGGTATGCAATTGTGATATGAATATGAATAGGCAATTTCTAAAAGGTAAAAAGGATATGAATAGATTTTTAGCTATAAAATGATCTGAGTAACCATAATCCAAACAACAATAAAATACCACTTCAAGCCTTTAAGATAGATAGGAATTACAAAATCACATAATCTTTTCCCTCACTTATCCAGAAAAGAGATCATAACACATTTCCCAGGTTGCATTTGTGACTTTTAGAGAAACTATTACAATGCCCAACAAACTTCATATCTTACAAAAGAAAAAGGATGTTCTCACTGGGCATAGTGGTGCAAACCTATAATCCCAGTACTTGGGAGACTGATGCAGGAGGATCTCAGGTTTGAGACCAATAGCACATGGTAAATTAGTGAGACATGTTTCAAAATAAAAAATAAAACAGGGCTGGGGGTGTGAATCAAAGGTAGAATGCCACTAGGTTCAATAACTATTCACACACACACACACACACACACACACACACACACACGGAATATAAAGAAAGAAGAAAAGGAAAATTATGTTCTTAAATTTCACATTGCCAACACAGATGGAACTGTACATCTTCAAAAGAAAAAATGATGCTATTTACATCATAACTAGGAAGTAGACCTGGGAGACACTTCTGTTGGCAGCTGTGCATTGTCACCATTGAAAATCTATGTGACGTCATAGTTAAGTCCTCCAGGACCACCAATCAGTTTGTTGTGTGAAAATTTATTGCTGCCACTGAAGACATGCTATAGCATTGTTTTTGAGAACAAAGCTTTGGAAGTCAACTATATGTTACAGTCTTGAGCCAAGAAGTAAATATATTAGAACATTTTGGAGAAATCTCAAAATATACTATGATAGTTAATTTTCTAAAGTGGCTCATAGAACTCAGGGAGGCACTGTACTTACCTTACGTACTTATTGCAAAGAACTTTTTAAAGGGTGCAAATGAACAGCCAGATAAAAGACACAAGTCAGGCAAGATCTGGAAGTTACTGAGGCACAGGAGCTTTCATTCCTGTGAAATTTAGTTACACCATCTTCCTAACATGTGTATGTGTTCTTCTTTACCAACCTAAAAGTTCTCTGAATCCAGTATTTTTTATGGAGGTTTCATTATGTAGGCATGATTAATAACATTGTTATCCATTGGTGATTGGTTCAACCTTCAGCACCTCTCCTCTCCCTAAAATGGTAGATGGTGCTGAAGTTCCAACCCTTTAATGACATGATTGGCTCCCTGGCAGCCAGTTCCAATTCTGAGGCTGATCCAAGGGCCTACCAAGAATTACCTCATTAGTAGGGAAGATCCTCCTCTCACCCAGGAAATCCCAAATAAATCCCAGGTAAACATTAAATATGTATTTCAAATTATATAAAAATATTACAGGAATAAAATAATGTCATATCGAGTTTTAATTATCAGTACAACTTTTAAAATAAAACATCCAGTACACAACCAAAACCTCCCACTCCTGTGAAAGGATGAATCGTGGCAGAGTAACAAGAATAATCAGAGGCTTGGCTTTTTCTGTTATAATCAAATATTTTATTTGTTATTCTTTTATAAATTTCCAACTTTTTGTTGAAAATCTTAAGCTTGTATTTTCATTGCTTGAATAGACATGAAAAAAATACAATAAAGTCTATTCAATCTTGCAAATAAAATTCCACTTCTGCTTGCCATGCTAATAGTTGCTATCCTTTATCCTTTTACTTTCATGGTAAGAGAAAGAAAACAAAACAAGATAAAGCAGTGAATGCATGCACTCTGCTAAACTGATTTGCAGTGGGCAGAGCCTTCGTGGAAGACTACGGAGCTACTGTAGCTTCAGACACTGTGTGTGCTGGCAAGGGAAGTTGTTCACCAAAGACAGCTGTGAGATGTCACTGCATCAAGAAAAGGTATATTAGAATAGGCAGACTGGGGCACATGTGGCTGGAACAAACACTAACACAGCAGTGAATTGCATAGTATAATAATTCTCCATTCCCTCTTAAAATATTGCTGATAAAAGGGAAGTGAGAGGCTCTGACACACAGAAGTCTCCCAGAGAATGCTGAATATTCACATGGTGCCGGGAATGTTCAAATACAAAGATCATATGGTAAGTCGACTCTCTCCAGGCATCAATATCAGATACTAAGTACATAAATCTCTAGATAGTGATAAGGTAGTGGCCCCCAATTTTCTAAATTGACAAAAAAATCTACACCCAAAATCTACTCAGTAAAATGGAATGATATATTTA
>PVJS01002586.1:59769-83077 GCA_004027185.1 Glis glis
TTGAACGCAGGGGCGTTCTACCTCCACGCTTACGCCCCCGGCCCTATTTTTTATACTTTTATTTTGAAACCGGGTCTCACGAAGTTTGCAGAGGGCCTCACTAAGGAGAGAGAGAGAGAGAGAGAGAGAGAGCTGAGGCTGGCCATGAACCCGGATCCTCCGGTCTCTGCCTCCCAAAGTACTGGGATTACAAGTGTGTGCCACCACGCCCGGCTTCAGAAACATTATCCTTAAACATTCAATGAAAGACATTTTTAGACAAGAGGTAAGAATATTCTTTGACAGTGAACGTGTACTACCAGAAATGTCAGGAAAAAAATAACATAAAATTGTTTCTGTTGAAGAGAAAGTATACCAGTAAGACACTCTCATATTCAGGAAAGACCCAAGAGCACTACAGAAAAATAATTTTAAATTGCATATCATTGTAAACATCAAGATGAAATCATGTCCCTCCCTATTCCGTCTTCCTGGCATGTGAATCATCCCTTCACCCAGCATACCATACTGGATGTACTACTCATCCAGTAGTCACTTAGCAGCCCTCTCAGGAAATAAATTAATTATCATATATCACAGTGCTTGTGAGCAAATACCTTTTATTTTACTTCATAATGGCCCCAAAGCACAAGAGTAGTGATTCTAGCAATTTTCTTGCAGTATATTGTTGTAATTTTTCTATTTATAAGTATTGTAGTTTATCTCCTTCTCTGCTTGAAACACACACACACACACACACACACACACACACGTGTGTGTGTGTGTGCACATATTTATCCATTCATTAGTTGATGGACACCTAGGTTGATTCCATACCTTAACTCTTGTGAAGAGTGTGAATACAGCTGGGTTTTTTTGACATACTGATTTTATTTTCTTTGGATACATATCTGGAAGTGGGATTACTTGGATCATATGGCAGCTTTTTCTTAGTTTTTGAAGAAACTTCATAGTGTTTTCCATAATGATTGGACCAATTTACATTTGCACCAACAGCATACAAAGATTTCCTTTTCTCTACCTTCTTACCAGCACTTGTTATCATTAGTTCTTTATTTGGATGCATTTTTTTTCTTTTTTGCATTTTCTGTGGCTACAGTTATGCTGTGGTAGCCAGCCTTCATAAGGGCCTGTAATGATGCTCACCTGCCAGTGTTCAGATGCTGTGTAATTCCTCCCCACATTCAGTCCACTCTATCTTGTCTGATTATGATCAAGGGAATCCAGGAGAAAAATTTCTTACCATTCTACCTTGGTCTCTTGTGCTTAGTCTGTGGGAAGCTGATTGCCATATCTTGAGTACCATCAGCATTTCTGGAAAGGGCCTGTGGAAAGGCACTGGAACATTCTGCCAACATTCTCCCAATTTCTCAGCCTTGTGAGTAAGTCATTTCAGCATTGAATCCACCAGTTCCAGTTGAGTCTTCAGGTTACTGCAATCCTTGATGGCCTTTTCCTGTAACTTCATGAGACAACACAGGTCAGAACTACCAGTCAATTGTTTCCAAAATTCCCAACAAACAGAAATCAGAAAAGTAATAAATGGTTGTTTTTTTTTAATTTTTTGGTGTGAAATATTAAAATTCAATTAATAACAAACATATGTCTTTTGCCCATGATAATAGTCATATTTTCCTATTAAACACCATTCATTTAATAATTTTTTGCCCCCTCCTCATATAAATTCACTTATTGAAGCCCTAACCCCCAAGTGACTGTATTGAAAATCAGCTCTTTAAAGAGATGATTAAACTTGAACGAGGCCATAAAGGAAGAGCTCTCATCCAGTAGAGCTGGAGTCCTTGACTTTCCTCCAGGTGAGGACACAGAGGAGGAGGCAGTTTGCACACTGACTCAGTGGTGTATGCCTATAATTCCAGTACTTTGGAAGGCTGCTATAGGGGGGCTTCAGATTTGAGGCCAGCCTCAGCAACTTAGCAACTTAGCAGGACCTTGTTACAAAACAAAAAATAAAAAGGGGTAGGGGTATAGCTTGGAGATAGAAAAGAAAGAAAGCCCAAGCCCAAAGCACTCACTAGAACTAGACCATTTGGACACTCTGATCTCAGATTTCTAGCATCTGAAACCGTAAGAAAACAATTATCTCTTATTATGGCTGCCTGCACTAACACAGTGTTATGCTTATCGAGGTAATTGAATGTGTCTCCCTGAACATGTTCTTTGTCAATGATTCTAATGTGGCTCAAGTACAAGTCACATCTTTTATTTTTTAAATTACTTTTTATCAAATTGACTAGTTATTATTAGACTCACATTCAATAATGACAGGTAAAACCAGAATCACTCATCCAACAGACTGGGGCTATAATAAAATTATAATTTATATGTAATGTATGTATATGTTCTACTCTAATAATAATTCTGAGAAATATTTCCTTAGAAGTGAAAACATATTTGCATGCTTTGTAAATCACAACAGTAATATAACTAATGCATATTGATACAAATTGTCATAGTATTTTTATTGCACTGACTTGATCTTTATAGGTTTAGAAGATTTTTGTGTTATTCTTGTTTTTCTATCTTAAAGATAATGTTTCAATATGTACACTTTTCTGGAATAAGCACTAGTCTATTTCACCTCCACTTTTTAATTACTCTCCATTTTATTTTATTTTTCCAAGACATTAGCCCAGTGTAATGACTTATCTTTACTGAAATTACTACACATTTTATGTTCTTTGTTAAGAGTTAATGAAATTTTATTAATTTTTCATCTTAATGGGGGTTGAATGCCCATAAAACTTATCACAAAAGATATTTCCAAGAACAATGCACATAATTTTTCTTCAATATGAATATAGTATACATTGTTAACCATTTCCACATTTAACATGAACATCTTACTAATATTACTAATATTATTTATATATTGACTGTAAATATCTCTAAGATTTATCACCCCATTCAAGTACGTAGTTTTTAAAGATTCTTTTTATTCAGAAGAGAATGTAGAGAGAAAAGATAAACAAAAAGTATGGTGGAGCATAATTATCTTATTCAGCTTCAGTTTGTTTGAAACATTTCTTCTCTGAGTCTTCTAATTGTAATAAATTGTTTATTTTTCTCCTTTATACAAGTAGAAAATCAGTGGAAATGCATTACCAGAGTTGCTGCAATGCATGGGACCCCCAAAGATAAATAGATAGATTTAATTCTCTGAAGACCAGGAGGAATAAACACAATGAATAATATTAACAGCAAAAACATGCCACATATCTTAGTAAAGAATGGAAGAAAATTAAATGAGCCCTCTCTTGTATCAATACCACCAGCTGAGAGACTTCTACTCTCTTCCCAGGAAACTCACACTATGTAACTGTTTTAGAAAGAAAAATTAATGCATGTACTAAGAGACTGTGGTAAGCAATTTATTTCCAGGTCTCAGAAGTGGTTACTGTAATGGATTTTACAAGTTGTTGTGTTGTCATTCAATTTTTATTTTTACATTTATATTCCTTTAGTTCCAAAGCCAAACATTTACCCTGTGTTAAATCATTCTTTAACTTTAATAATTCAAAAGCTAAAAATGAGTGTTTGCTGACCTTGCAAATTTTGTTTTTCTAAGAATTGGCAGTAAGGAAAGGTCATTAATACTCAACTGAGTCACCCTTGGAAAATACCACTTAGTGCTTGGACCAAGTTCAAATATCCCCTTCACTTATATATGGTTTAAAATTTCATGTCTCTAGAAATAACAGCATAACAATTTAAAAAAATAAAATAACAATTAAAATAGATATACTGCTTAGAATAAATACTAAGAGAGATATAATAGCATAAAAAAGCTGAGGTCAGACTATATCTATCACGTTAGTTTTGGAAATTTTATCCATATAAAGTTGTGTATTTAAGTCATGTCATGGTTGGATATAGAATGCCCCCTAAAGAGCTCATGTATTAAGCTCAGGGTTGATATAGTTGAGTCATGAGAGTTGTAATTTCATCAGTGGATAAATCCATTATATGGATTTATCTGGGTGGAAACCTGGGGCAGTAGTGTGTGGCTCCCCTTGCTTGCTTGTTCTCTTGCTTTTGGCTTCTATGTGTGAGAGCAAAGCCTTGCGTGCTCCCTCTGCTTCCTGATGACATGCCCTGAGATCCGCTGACTCCAGACTTACATGGACTGAACCCCAAATCTCTAAGGAAACCATAAGCAAATAAATCTTCCTTCCTCAAAGTTGTACAGTCAGTTTTTTTTTTTTTTGGATTATAGCAGTGGGAATGCTGAGTAAGACAAGCCACAGATTAGTATCCTATGGCCTTGAGCTGGGTTTTGGAGATCAGCATCATCAGTCTAGCTTTTCATGATATTGTTATCTACGAAAGAAGGATGCATAGAAACAACATTTTATCACAACACTCAAGCTGATGGGAGAGGGTTATGGTTTGAATATAGAATGTCCCCTAAGGGCTCATGTGTTGAAAGCTTTACTCCCAATGCAGCAATGGTCAGAGGTTGGGTCTTTAGGAAATTCTTGGATCGTGAGAGCTCTAATCATATTAGTGGATTAACCTATTGACTCGTAATTTGAATGGACTTTTGGGGGATGATGGAAACTGTGGAAGGTGGTCCCTTTCTGGAAGAAAGTCACTGGGGCATGCCCTGGAAGGGAATGTCTTGTACCTAGTCCTTTCATCTTTCTCTTTCTCTCTTCTTCCAGTCTCAATATGGTAAGCAGCTTTCCTCTACCTGACCCTTCTGCTATGGTTATGATGTTTTATCCTTACAGCCAGTTGAACATGGACTGAACCCTTTGAATTTGTAAGCCAAAATAAATCTTTCCTTCTTTAAGTTGTTTTCCTCAGGTATTTTGTCACACTGATGAAAAGCTAACAGAACATCATTAATGGATGCTGTAAACAAAGGAATAAAAGTGCACTGCCTTGTTTATGTTTATCAAAGTATACCCTTTAGAGATCTTGTTCCATGATTATAAAATGTAACTGACAAGTCAGTGGGTTTTATTTATAATTCTATGAAAGTGGGCATTAGAAATACCACACAGTGGTAGCTAGGAAGGGTGGCACATGCCTGAAATCCTAGTACTTCAGAGGCTGAGACAGGAGGATTGAAGGTTCAAGGCCAGCCTCAGCAACTTAGTGAGACTCTCATCAAGTTAGTAATTGTTTCAAAAATAAAAAGGGCTGGGGGTGTAGTACAGAGATAGAATGCCCCAGGGTTTAATCCCCAGTACCAAAAAAAAAAGACAAAGTAATAAAAAGAAAGAAAGACAAAATAGAAATATCCACATAGTGGTGCTGCAATAGTCACTGGGAGGCAATGAAAAAGTGAGGAATAAGTAGTCACATTTAATATGGATATGCTTTCTTCTCCATAATTACAGAGGTTAGTTGATGAAAATTTGACAAATAATTCGGTCTGCAAAACATACTGATTACCATAGCAACCTGTGTAGAAATCATATAGAGTAACAAGCAATTTAATATATGCTTCTTTTATTTTCCTTTCTTAACCAGAGTCTAAATCCTGGAAAATATCTAGATTTTAAAAGATCAGTAGAATATATATATATATATATATATACATATATATATATATATATATATATATTTGTAGAAATTTTTTAATTGGTACATTGTGATGAAGTACAGGGTGATAGAGGCATGCAAGAACATAGCACTTACTGGGTCTTCCCCCAGTTCCCACCCCACTCCCTCTCCCTCCCCACGGTCCCAAGCATGACACTGTGATTGGCATTGATAAGCTTCTATATGTACATCATCTCCATTAAAGTGTTTCCCTCTTCAAGTCTTCCTCCCCCTCCTGCCTCCCTCAGTTAGGTCCCCTCCCTCACTCCACTAAGGTTTATCTACCTTTGTCATATTCACTCCTCTGACCCAATCTCTCCCGAGCTTCCACATATGAGGGAAAACATCCAATTTTTCACTTTTTGTGACTGACTAATCTCACTAAGCATATTTTCCAGTTCCATACATTTCCCTGCAAATGACATAATTTTGTTCTTCTTTATGGATGAGTAGAATTCCATTGTATGTATATCTTATAATTTTCCAATCCATTCATCTGTTGATGTACATCTCAGCTGGTTCAATAGTTTGGTAATTAGGAATTGTGCAACTATAAAAATAAGATGCATGCTTTACAATGGTAGTCTAGTGTCAATTCTTTTGGGTAGAAACCCAGGAGTGATATAGTGATACTGGTCATATGGTAGGTTCATTTCCATTCTTCTGAGGACTTTCCACACTATTTTCCAAAGTGGTTGCACTAATTTGCAATCCCACCAACAATGTATCACAGTTTCTACTTCTCCACATCCTCACCAGCATTTATTATTGTTTGTGTTTTTAATGATTGCCATTGTAATTGGGGTTAGGTGAAATCTCAGGGTAGTTTTGATTTTCATCTCTCTGATTGCTAATGATGTTGAACATTTTTTCATATACTTAATAGAAAATATCTAGATTTTGTACACTTTTAATGGTGTATTATATTCTAACATCATAATGTAGTTCATAGTTATAGTTACATACATGCACCCAGCAGTTTGTGGGCTTTTCCCCAGCTTGCTCCCTTTTCCCCATACAGGATTTTGAGATTGGCATGGAGATACTCATATATGTACATAATGCCAATGGAAGTGATTCCTTCATTGCATCTTCCTCTCCCTCTCCCTATTCCCCGAGACCACCTGCCTGGCTCCACTGAAGTTTCTTCTCCATTATCTGAAGTCTCTCTGGTATCCCAATTATTCCCTATAGTCTGCATATGAGAAAAAACATATGATTGCCATTCTGATTGGGGTTAGATGGAATCTCAGTGTAGCTTTGATTTGCATCTTCCTAACTGCTAATGGTGTTGAACATTTTTTTCATGTATTTATTGGCTATTTGTATTTCTTCTTTTGTGAAGTGTCTATTTAATTCAATTGACCATTTTTTATTGGGTGCTTTTTTAGTGCTAAGTCTTTTAAGTACTTTGTATATTCTATATACTAGTCCTTTTGTCAGAGGAATAGCCTACAAAGACCTTCTCCCATTCTGTAGGCTCTCTCTTTAGACTCTTTTTTTTTTGGGTGAATATTTACTTTATTTTATTTTTTTTAACTTTTTTGTTTTCTTTAATGAGCAGAAACTTTTTAGTCTAATTCCATACCATTTATTAGTAAAACCACTGCAAAATAAATCCAGAAAACAGTTCCATTCACAATAACCTCAAAAACAATGTAATACCTAGGAATAAATCTGACCAAGGTATTGAAAGTCTTCTACAATGAAAATTATAAAACCGTAAAGAAAAAAATTTAAGAACTTAGAAGATGAAAAACTCTCCCATGCTCTTGGATTGGCATAATAATTATTATCAAAATGGCTAATCTACCAAAAGTGATCTACAGAGTCAATGCAATCCCTATCAAACTACCAATGTCATTCTTCACAGACCTAGAAAAATCAGTCATAAATTTCATATGGAGGAATAAAAGACCCAGAATATCCAAAGCAATTCTCAGCAATAAGAACCATGCAGGAAGCATCACAATTCCTGACTTCAAGTTATCTTGCAGAGCTATAGTAATAAAAATAGCATGATATTGGCCCCCAAACAGACACATAGATCAATGGAACAGAATAACAGATACAGAAAGAAATCCACACACCTATATTTAATTGATTTTTGACAAATGTGCCAAAAACATATGTTGGAGAAAAGATGGGGTTGATTCCAAAATGGTGACTAAGGGAGACACCACGTTACAATCTCTGCGACTTGGATCTCAATCGCCATGAAAGCAGCTTCTCAACAGGAGAGGAAAAGCAGCAAAAACTTAAACTAAACAACAAAAAATTTGAAACGCAATGTAATCAAAGCCAGAAGACAAAACAGGACAGTAAAAAGCTCCAAGTGCCTTACCTAAGCAACAGCGACGATGCCATCTTGGCCAGACCGCGCCAGCTGCTACTGGCATTGTGGCTTCCACATGCTGCCAGCATTGAAGTCAGATACCTGTTGTAAGTCCAGCAACTGCAGATCAGCAGAGACAAAAGCAAGCAGTGACTCGCTCCACACTCAAGAGACCAAATGGTGGCGGTGACAGCAGCTGCAGTGGCATCATCTTGGCAGGACCGTGCCTGCACCTATGGGCATTGTGGCTTCCATTTACCACCAACAAAGATGCCAGTGACCCATTGTGAACCCAGCAACCAAAAAATAGCAGCAGTGAAGGCGAGTAGCAACTCCCTCCATGTGCAACAGAGACCCGAACTACTGCATTGGCAGAAGCGGCAGCAGCGCCATCTTGGTTAGACAGCGCCAGCAGCTACCAGCAAAAAATCAAAAGCTGGTTCCTTGAAAAATAAATGAGAGAGATAAACCACTAGCCAACCTAACAAAAGAAAAAGAGAATCAACCCATATTACTAAAATAAGAGATATAAAAGGTGATATTACCATGACTACATGGAAATCCAGAGGATTATCAGAAACTACTTTGAAAAACTATACTCCAACAAAATGGAAAGCCTAGAAGAAATTGACAAATTTCTAAGCATATCCAACCTTCCTAAGTTGAATCAAGAAGATATAGAAAATTTAAATCAACCAATAGCAATCAAAGATATTGAAGCAGCAATAAAGAGCCTACCATCAAAGAAAATCCCAGGTCCAGATGGTTTCCCAGGTGAATTTTATAAAACCTTTATAGAAGAACTAATCCCAATACTCCTCAATCGATTCCGTGAAATAGAAAGAAATGGGACTCTCCCAAATACATTCTATGAAGCCAACATCACCTTAATACCAAAAAACAAATAAAGATAGCTCAAGGAAAAAAAAAAACTACAGACCTATGTCGTTGATGAACTTAGACACAAAACTTCTAAACAAGATACTAGCAACGCGCATTCAAAACCACATCACGGAAATCATACACCATGACCAAGTCTGGTTCATCCCAGGGATGCAAGGCTGATTCAACTTATGAAAAACAATCCATGTAATCCACCACATAAACAGAACTAAAGACAAAAATCACATGATCATTTCAATAGATGCTGAAAAAGCATTTGATAAAATCCAACACCCATTCATCATAAGAACACTGCAGAAAATTGGAATAGAAGGAACACACCTCAAAATCATAAAGGCAATATACAATAAGCCCACAGCCAACATATGTTGAGTGGGGAAAAACTACCAGAGTTTCCCTTAACACAGGAACAAGACAAGGATGTCCACTATCACCACTCCTTTTCAATATATTACTAGAGACTCTAGCCAGAGGAATAAGGCAAGAAAAGGAAATCAAAGGAGTACAAACAGGAAAAGAAGAAATGAAACTCTCTCTCTTTGCAGATGACATGATGTTATACTTAGAAGACCCAACAAACTCAACCAAAAGGCTTATAGAACTGATCAACAAATTCAGCAATGTGTCTGGATACAAAATCAATCTAAAAAAATCAGAAGCTTTTCTGTATGCCAACCATAAATCCACTGAAAATGAAATCCAGAAAACATTTCCACTACGATATCCCCCAAAACTATAAAGTACTTAGGAATAAACCGAACCTAGGATGTAAAAGATCTCTACAAGGTAAATTATAAAATATTGAAAAAGGTTATTAAAGAACATCTTATAAGATGGAAAGACCTCCCATGCTCTTGAATAGGCAGAATAAATATCATCAAAATGGCCTTTCTTCCAAAAGTGATCTACAGATTCAATGCAATACCCATTAAATTACCAAGGTCATTCTTCACAGACATAGAAAAATCAGTCCTTAAATTCATTTGGAACAACAAAAAACCCAGAATATCCAAAGTAGTTCTCAGTAACAAGAACCATGCATCATAGTACCTGACTTCAAACTATACTACAAAGCCATAGTTTGTGTGCATGCATGCTTCTGACACCCTGACACTTATCAAAATGTATAACTACAAAGCACCAATAAATGTAATAAAAAAACAGCATGGTATTGGCACAAAAGCAGACACATAGACCAATGGGGCAGAATAGAAGACTCAAACAAATCCGCACACTTATAGCCAGTTGATTTTTGACAAATGAGCCAAAAACATACACTGGAAAAAAGATATCCTCTTCAACAAATGGTGTTGGCAAAACTGGTTAAACACGTGCAGAAAAGTGGAAATAAACCCCACTTTCTCACCCTGCACAAGAGTCAATTCAAGATGGATCAAAGACCTGGAAATTCAACCAGAGACCTTGCAGCTGCTTAAGGAGGGCATAGGTCCAACTCTTCAACACATAGGCAAAGGCAAAAACTTCCTCAACAAGACCTCAAAGGCACAAGACATTAAAGAGAAAATCAATATGTGGGATTGCATTAAACTGAAGAGCTTCTGCACAGCAAAGGAAACTATCAAAAACCTCAACAGAGAGCTGACAGAATGGGAGAAGATATTTGCCAACTACTCCTCTGATAGAGGACTAATATCTAGAATATACAGAGAACTCAAGAAACTCACCACTAAGAATACAAACAACCCAATCAAAAACTGGGCAAGTGAACTAAATAGGCACTTCACAAAAGAAGAAATACAAATAGCTAATAAGTTTATTTAAAAATGTTCAGCATCAATAGCAATCAGAGAGATGCAAATCAAAACTACCCTGAGATTTCACCTAACCCCAATTACAATGGCCATCATTAAAAACACAAACAGTAACAAATGCTGGCGAGGATGTGGAGAAGTAGGAACACTAATACACTGTTGGTGGGATTGGAAATTAGTGCAACCACTTTGGAAAACAGTGTGGAGGATCCTCAGAAGATTGGGAATGAACCTACCTTATGACCCAACAATATTACATCTAGGTATCTACCTAAAAGAATGGAAACCAAATTACCAGACTAATGCATGCGTATCTATGTTTACAGCTGCACAATTCATAATTGCCAAATTATGGAATCAGCCAAGATGCCCATCAACAGATGAATGGATTACAAGACTATGGTATTCATGGTAACAATGGAATTTTATTCAGCCATCAAGAAGAACAAAATTGCATCATTTGCAGGGAAATGGATGGAATCAAAGAACATTATGCTTAGTGAGATTAGTCAGTCACAAAAAGTGAAAAGTCAGATGCTCTCC
The DNA here is from genome assembly GCA_004027185.1 of Glis glis. Lineage (NCBI taxonomy): Eukaryota > Metazoa > Chordata > Mammalia > Rodentia > Gliridae > Glis > Glis glis. The sequence goes on from PVJS01002586.1 coordinate 70,897, forward strand.
CTAATATGCAGAAGCTAGATAGAATAGGGCATAGGAGAGACTCCAGACAAAGATGGAGAAAACCTCAGATGAGCAAAGAAGAACTAACTGAGGGGGATGGGAGGGAGAAAGAGAGAAACACCCTAATGCACAGGATGTACATACCCAAATATACCAAAGTCAACTTCTATGCTGAGTAGGAGAAAGAGGGAAGGGGGAGGGAATGAGGGTAGGAATTGGGGGAGGGCTAATTAACCGTTGTGTGCATGTATACTTCTACCACCCTGAAACCCATCAAGATGTATAATTACAATGCACCAATAAAAAAAAAAACTTTTTATCCATTTGTAGAAAAATGTCATTCTCGTAATTACAGTTTCTATTCTAATTTCTTGGTCTTTCATCCATCTTGAATTGACTTTTGAGCAGGGTAAGAAGTTGGGGTCTAATTTCAAGTACTGTATGAATATCCTGACAAAGAAAGTATTTTAATAATGTTTATGGTTGAAATTACTATTTTAATTTGCTAAAAGCATAGGCAACAAGATAGCACATGGAATTTGGGAAAGCAGAATACAAGGAAACCATTAAAAGTCAAAGCTTACAGTTTGTCCAGCTAATCTAATCATACAAGCTTGGCAGTTGCTTTCATAACTCCTTGTCCCAGAATGCACATAGATACCTTATGCAAGAAAAAAATGGAACTCTAAGAAGTTCTCATTCTTTCCCATACTGATCAACATGACTATATATCCAAATTACAAAAGCTAATGAAACTGCCCAAGAGACACAAGGAATTCAGTGCTAGAATGGCACAATGAAAATACACACTTCTTGGCTCCATATCAATAATATGAATTAAAGAAACAAAAAACAAGGAAGGATAAAGACGTAGAATCCATTCTTTTCTCAGAATACAAACTGTGATTAAAGGCTAGCAGAAAATTGTTTTAAGCAAAGAATTGGTTAACCAAAAGGAAGTTAAATATATAGCAAGCATAAATGATCAGAAAAAATTGTTAGCAATCTTATTTCTAAGTGTACTGTTCTTTTGACAGTCTGTTCCATCAGTAATAATAACACTAAAAGGTAGAAAATGGGAATATATTATATACTTTTGGTTTCTAATATGGGTAGAATTTTTGAGAGGGAAGAATCAGGCAAAATTTTTGTATTGAATGAGTGAAGCTTATCACTTATCGGTTAAAAGCAAACACTTTAGAAAAAGTATTTCACATGTATTATTGAAATTGCTTCATAATTGTGTTTCAAATTCTATGTAATGATATTAGTTTTCCATATTCTTGTATACTTACATTTAAATTCCTTATTAATAAAGTGAATATTTTCTTTAACAATTAAAACCCAGATTATGCATCCTCTATATTTCATTTGAGGCTGGCTTGCTTAACAATTTTATCTATCAAAAAAATATTAATTTATAAAAACGTGTATTCTATTTACTTTCCCCCAGAAACACTATTCTACTTAGTTCATAGGGATTTTGAGGTATCAAAATCAATCATATGCATACAAACTTAAAGATTATATCTGTGAAATTTTGCTTTAATCAATACAAGATTTTAAATATATGACTAATATATTGGCAATATTTGCAGAGTTTAGTAATAGCCTAGTATTTTGCATCAATAATAACCTATGACACTTAAATTGCTGCTTTCAATTTTTGCCAATTTTCAATGATGATTTTGGAAAATATGGGAATTTTAAAAATTAAAATATTGACTATAAAGTAATACAATATTGTTTCAATGTTAGCATATAACTAACTCTAAGATCATTCTTTGCTCAGAGTGCTTTTACATAATATTCTTTTTAAAATAATAAAACTACCTTGTTATCATATAATTATTTTGTTTATTTTACTATTATAAAACTTAGACCTTTAACTATTGGAACTGATGCATACTTTAGTTTATATAGCCTAAATTATTCTCTTTTAGTTTAAGAAAACACCATAAAGTCATAAGGCTACTCAATTACCTAGGGTCAGAACTATCATAAGAGCTTAAAATCTAGCTCTTAAGTTAATTTGAACATAATCGAGATGAAATATAATGCAATAAAATCTAACCATTTTAAGTGAAACACTTAACACCTTTTGTACAGCTCCAAAAAAGCCGTAGTCAGTTAAAACTTCTGCAAGTACATTTACCATTTATTTTAAACCACCACCACAGTCAAGATACAGAACATTTCTGTCATGAAGAAAAGTTTTCTAGTAATTCAATACTTATAACCTATCACCTCCAGGCAATAATGGGCCTATAAACCATAGACATTGGCCTGAATACATTTGTTTTTTCTTCTTTTACTTGTAGTTTGGTAGAAATGGAATTTGTCAATATATCCTATTTGCATGTAGATTCTATGTTCAGCAGGATGACATTAGATATTAAACCATGTTGTTGATTGGATTTATTGTTTTTGCTAAACAGAATGAAAAATTGTACATAGAACACAATTTGCTTGTGTATTCTTAAACTCATAGATATTTCGTTTATACCCATTTTCATTATGAAGATCTTCTATAAAAGTTCATGTGGAAGTATTTTTGTGTGTGTGAATTTCTGTTATTTCTCCTGAGTAAATGCTTTGTGAAGAAATCACTTGATCCTATTGTAAATTTATCTTTAATAAAAATTACATAAACTATTTTCCAAAGTGGTTTGTTTTATTGACAATCCCATTTTCATTTTATGTAAATTCTTATTGCACTATAGCTTGACAATGTTGAAATTTTTATTCTGGAGCCAGGTGTGGTGGCACATGCTTGTAATCCCTGTAATTGGGAGGCTGAGACTGGAGGATCCGGGTTCGCGGCCAGCCTTAGCTACTTAGTGAAGCCCTCCACAACTTAGTGAAGACCCTGTTTCCAAATAAAGAAATAAAATAGGGCTGGGGGTGGAGCTTGGAGGTAGAATGCCCCTGGATTCAATCCCCAGTGCCAAAAAAAAAGAAATTTTTATTCTGTTAAATTGTGCTATTTCATGAGATATGCAAGGCTACATCATCATGAGGCTATTTTTGTAATTTCCTGGCATCTAGAGGTTGTTAAGCATCATACCATATGCCAACTAACAATTTTTCTTCTTTCTTAAAAGAAGTGTCTGTTTACATCCCTAAAAATACCATCTGCATTGCTTATTTTTTATTTTTATATAAATAATATATGAGAGTTTTTATGTAGTCTATATATAATTTCTTTGTCAGATATTTGTACACTATATTTTATGAGTTTATGCTTTTTCATTTTCTCAATGGTGCTTATTGAAAATTAGATTTTACTTTTGATAAAATAAAATTTATCATAATTTCTTTCATATTTTATGTGAATATGCTCTATTAAAATATTTTGTGTACTCTAAGACCACAAAGTATTCTTTATTTTTTACCCAAAACTATTTTTGAAAGCTTCTGAGTTAAGTCTGTAATCTATTATTTGTGTATGGTGTGAGAGAGGGGTCTGGCTTTTTGGTTTTGTATTTACTTTTATTTTTCTATATGGCTATTGAGTTACCCAGAATCCTTTCTTTTAAAAAGTCACTAACCAAACTAAAAATATTTCTTTACCATAGAATGCCAATAATATAATTGCCAAAAAAATCAGTTGACTGTATATATCTCCACAGGAAGTCTTGAAATCAGGTACATTAAATATCTATACTATCTTTTTGAAAGTTGTTCTGACTCTTCTAGGTTCTTCACATATCCATAAAACTTTCAGAATCAGGGTTTAAATTTTTACAAACAAAAGCCTACTGAAATTTTAGTGGATTTTACATTGAATCTGTTTCATAAATAATGATATACTAACACTATTCAGTTTTCTAATCCATGAACATATCTCCCTTTACTTAGTTCTTTAATATCTCAAATTTTCTGCAGATTTTAGTGTAGAAGTTTTGCACATATAGACTAAGTTCAACCCTAATTATTTAGTATTTTTAATATCAGAATAAATTATTTAAAATTTAATTTTTATTTAAAAACATATTCATGCCATCTTAATTAATTTAATTATTTCTAGTGTTTTTTGCAGCCCTTAGAATTTTTTACATAATTATTTTGTATTTTAATTGTGATATACCCACACAATGGAATACTATTCAGCAATAGAAATAAATGAAGTACTGATAGATGTTACAACATGGCTGAATTAAATAATTTGCAAGTATTTTAAAAATGACATAAAAGAATATATGTTATATTGAATTCATTTATATAAATATTTTGGAAAAACAAATAGAGGCATAATGTAGATTAGTAGTTGGAGAAAGAAGTGAGAATACAGAAAAATTGCAAAAAGGCACAAAGTTTCTAGGGGTAATGGAAATGTTTTAAAGTTGTTTGTGTTGATGATTGCATAACTGTATACTTTGCATGAATAAATATGATCCTGTTTATTAAAAAATTACATTCAAGTTAAATATGCAACTTGTGTAAACACTATTTATTTAGATTTGGTCACATACATATCCTTTTTGCTTCCCTTTCTTTTGGAAAATGACCTAAGCAATCTTTGGAATTCGTATTTTATTTTGTGTGAATTTTTATGTGAACTACTCATGAGTTTTTTACATTTTTATGATCTAGCTTTATAATTCAGTTATTCTTTAGAATAGAGCATTCAGAATATTCTAAGATTTATACTAAATGTCTTCAATTGTAGTAACCTCACGTGAATGGTGGGCTAGAATTTCGATGTGTGTGTAATAAACTTACTGGCACTACTCGATTTAAGCTATTTTAACTTTTAACATGTCTGGATGACAAATAAGAGAAAATTTCCTTGAACTAGGAAAAAAGTGGAATCACCCTGTGTAGGTTAAGTAATAGAGAAGGCATTTGAATTTCTGTGTTCTGTGTGTGCTGAAAGTGGATATATCAATTTACTGTACTTTAGGCATCATTGTGAATCAGTGGTTCTGAAACTTTGCTGTGTATCACAATTACCTAGAAGCTTTTTCTTTTTTTTTTTTTTTTTTTTTTTTTGCGGTACCGGGGATTGAACCCAGGGGTGTTCTACCTCCGCGCTACACCCCCGGCCCTATTTTTTATACTTTATTTTGAAACCAGGTCTCACGAAGTTGCGGAGGGCCTCACTAGGTAGAGAGAGAGAGAGAAAGGGAGAGAGAGCTGAGGCTGGCGGTGAACCTGGATCCTCCGGTCTCCGCCTCCCAAAGTACTGGGATTACAAGCGGCGCCACCACACCGGGCATCTTAAACAGATGACTTAAACAGATGCTTACCCAATGTGATTCTGTTTCATTATATCGGTCATGGAGCTTCTTCCCTAAACTTTAAATAATAAGCACAATTTTTTTTTTTTTGCAGACCAGGGATTGAACCCAGGGGCTTCTACCTGCGAGCTACACCCCCAGCCCTATTTTTTATACTTTATTTTGAAACCGGGTCTCACGAAGTTGCGGAAGCCTCACTAAGTAGAGAGAGAGAGAGAGAGAGAGAGAGACAGGGAAAGACAGAGAGAGGGCTGAGGCTGGCCGTGAACCCGGATCCTCCGGTCTCCACCTCCCAAAGTACTGGGATTACAAGCATGCGCCACCACACCCGGCAAGCACAATTTTAATCAATAATAATATGAAGATCTCAGGTAAACTAACAAAAAATACACAGGGGTATTCAAGTTATAATATGTGTTTGTCCCTGCCTCATATTTAAAAAATAGTATGATATTTCCAATTAGGCAAATCATCAAATAGAATTTAAAAATTGGGTGACAATATGGCACTAGGTGTCATAATTCCTTACACTATTTCTGACAAGTTGGGTAATTTATTCTAAAAATATAATCAGAAAACTTTATAGACATAGTAAACTGTATGAAGTTTAATGGCGTGTGATTACAATTAAATTTTTAGGAAACCTAAGTTCATAAAAACAAAGCAATGTCATATATAATTTCATGCAACTTTAAAGACTGGATATTTATTAGTCACTAAACACATGTCAAATTATAATATTCATTTACATGTTAAAATAAAGCAGTCTGCCTTATCTATAGTTTTCTTTCCATGGTTTCAGTTACCCATGGCCAACTGAAATCCCAAACCATTAAATGCAAAATTTCCAAAGTAATTCTTAAATTTTAAATCGTGAGCTGTTCATAGCAGTGTGATGAAATCTTGCATCAATCCTCTGCCATGCCCAAGACATGAATCATCCCTATATCCTGCATGTTCTTGTTTTATAGATAACCACTCATTAGCTATTTAGTAGCCTTCTTGGTTGTTTGATGTCACGGTATCATGATGATCTTGTTCAAGTAATTGTTGTTTAACTTCATGATGGCCCCACATATGAGAGTAATGATGCTGGCAGTTTGGAAATGGCAAAGCAAAGCAATAATATATTTTGATAAATCACATTCACATAACTGTTACTTAAGTATATTGTTACAATTACTGTATTTTATTGTTAGTTAATGTTATTCTCTTAATATGGCTAACTTATAAATTAAACTTTATCACAGGTATGTACTATCCATGGTTTCAGACTTCCACTGGGGAACATACCACTGTGGATGGGAGGGGCTACAATAATATTTATGAGAATATGGTGCTTTCTTTGAATCTTTTTTCAACCTGCCTTTATTAAGATGGAAAACTGGGTGACTTAGAGAATTATCTAAATCTTAATTACATTTTCTAGAAGAATAAGAATGATTATTATTTGAGTATTAAATAAGGTAGGGTTTGTAAAGCATTAAGTCACTTACTGGTATAGTAACTGCTTGCTATATGTTTGTTTTCTTTAAGACATAATATGTTGAGTGTGTTTGTCCATGTGTGTGCATGTGCTTCTGAGTGTGTCTGGATAAAGAGGAAAAGAGAGAAGGAGAGAGGTAGAGAGAAAGAGAGAAATATGGAAAGGACAGATACTAAGAAGCTATAAAAATAACAGTGAATATATTTGAAGCACAATAAAATATTTCTCTTATTTTTCCAATGTTTTAAAAATATAATGTTATGAGAAAATATAAACATTTATTTTAAAAAGAAAACTTGGATATTTCCCTGAGAAACTTGATTGATGATAATATTGTGAAGGAGATTAACTCTCCGTATCTTACTTCATATGGATAAGTGTTGAAGTGTTCAAGAAGTAGTAGATTTGTACTTTCTAATTATTTAGAAAAAATGCACTCTGTATTTATATTCCTTCCTTGAAAGGAAATTAACCAATTATAGTTCCGTATAGAAGCAGACTGGTCTAGTAATGCTTCCAGGAACTAATGTAGTATTATAAAAAGATTGTGTTATTTTACTAATCAATTTGTTGAGGGATCTGAATAAGTGAATATAAATGCCCAATTCCACTCAGGTACCCTAGTATATAGGCTAATTTGTAGTTTTGTTCAAATATCAGAAACTCGCATATATAGGAAACAATGGATTTTTGTAGGTATCATAATATGTCAAAGAAAAAAGCAAAATAAAAATGTTGGTTCAATATCTTGAAGATTAAATATTACCTTTTTTTCATGGATGGAAGACTTAGCCAATAGTATGTCTGAATTATAATAGTGTTTATAGGAGCCAGGTTTTTGGCATTCCTTAGAAATCCAGCTTTTACATCAAACAGACCATTTGGAACCAAGCTGTGAATAAGTTTTACAGTATTAATTAGGCACTTCTGGAATTAGAAAGGGAAGAAGTCTTATAATATTGTTGATTTGAGATGTGGATAATATGCTTATCTATTTATTATACTTTTAAATACAATGACCAACATTAAATAGAATAAAAATCAAAGCTAAGGAGGCTTCCACTTCCAATCATGATAGAGTAATAAGGTCAGAACTTCCATCCATGCTGTATACAACTAGAAAATTGGGGAAAATAAATGTAAAATTTTGTAGACTTTGAACAATAAATAGCTCATGATTGCTATGAGCCTTACCTGACCCTGCTGAAAGACATATTCCAGGCCTAGTATGTAGAGCTGAGAATCCCAAATACAGCCTGATAGATCGTCCCAAGTTGAGAAGTTCAGAATTTGGGAAGGCTGAGGTGGTTGTAAACTGTAATGCAGAGTTCCAAAGAAAAAGAGGCAAGATGGAAAAATGCACAGGGATCTCATTGAGCTAGGTATTCAACCAACTGGAGCAGAGAAAGTAAATTCATCACCTATGGTACTGAGAGGAAATATTAGACGGGTCAAACTTCAGTAGTAAGGGCAAGTTATCCCCATCATATGCTATAAAATGAACCTCTAAAGCAAGGATGGATAAACATTTTTAAGGTCAGCTAGTAAGTATTGCAGGCTTTGTGGACCACATTTGATGCCTGTTGCATATTTTTTGTGTTTGTTTTATTTTGTTTTTATAGACATTTAAGCATATGCATTAATTTCTTAGGGCTTTTGTAATAAATGACTATTAACCAGGTGACTTAAAAGAATAGACATATATTCTCACAATCTGAAGGCCAGAAGTCTAAAATCAAGGTGTCAACAGGTCATTCCCCCTCCAAGAACTCTAGGGAAGAATTCCTCCTTTTCTCTTGTAGCTTTTGGTGGTTGCTGACAATTGTTAGCATCCCTTGACTTATAGACACATTATTCCTATCTCTGCTCTTTTATACGGACCTCTCCTTGTGTGTCTATGTCTCCATGTATCTGTGTAACTTCTTATATGGAGACCAGTGATTGGATCTAGAGCCCACCCTAATCCAGTGTGAACTCTTAATGCGATAATTACATCAGATAAGAATTTACCTCCTCACATCAGTAGGTACCAGGTAGACACAAATTTGAGGGGAACACTATCTTATTCAGTACTCTGTTCAAGGGCCCTACAAAAACTGACTCCAGTATAGATTTAGCTCATATGCTATAGTTTATTGACCTCAGATGTAACTATGTAACTCCATACTAAACTTAGAGTAAATTAAAATATGATTTAATTTTAATATAAAAAGTAAAATATGAAAAAGTTACTTTTAGAATTTTAGCACATTACACCAGAGACTGCTGTACATTTAAAGATGCTATAAGCAGAGCACAGCCTAATAATATCTAATTGGAAAAATCAGTCCTGTCCACCTAGGCAAAAGGCACCACAATTTTAAATGTCAGTATCCTTGTTTTTAGTATTCTTATTCTTAAGGCAAAAATATTAAAATGTGTTTGATTTTTCTTTCTCTGATTAGATGGAGAATCATGAGTTTGGGGAAAGAAACCCAGATATCATTTGTCATTTTCAGGCTGGGTATAGTGGCGCACACTTGTAATCCCAGTACATGGGAGGCTGAGACCGGAGGATCACAGGTTTGTGGCCAGCCTCAGCTGCTTAGTGAGGCCTCTGCAACTTAGTGAGAACCTGTTTCAAATAAAGAATAAAAAGTAGGGCTGGGGGTGTAGCCCAGAGGTAGAATGTCCCTGGGTCCAATGCCCCGTACTGCCAAAAAAAAAAAATTGTCATTTTCATTACATCATTACAAGGATACATACTATCTACATGACTCATCACTGATGATGTTAATAGTGATCAACCTGGGTGAGGCAGTGTTTGCTGAGTTTCCCCAGTGTGAGTTATTCTTTCCCCCTGGCTTCATATATTCTTTGGAATGAAGTCATTCTGTGCAGCCCACACTTCCTGGGGAGTGCAGAGTTATGCTCTACCTTCTTGAAGGGAAGTATGTATGTATATAAGTTATTTGGAATTTTTCTGGATGGCGAATATGTATATTTTCCCTCTTTATGAATTTATTAAAATCATTTATATCATTTTGGACTCTTGGCTATTTGCTTCATATTTAGGGCTCTAATACAATATTATGTTATTTGTTTTCTTGTACAAATTCTATCCCTGGCCATTAGGAATGCTTTTGTTTGTCTATCATGTCTTCTGACATATGCTTATGGGTTGTTTTAATTATTCATTTTGTTTTGAGTACCTCTTTACTTTTTGATAAAGTATTTCAAACTTACCTTGTATATTTTTTGTCCCAGCCTTAGAAGAGACTAGCCTTATATGTGCTCATTGATGCTTTTGATACCATTGATTCTAGGACCTTACTGATCAATAAAAATTAATATTGAAATATTGATATTAAAATTAATATTACATTTTAATTAATTTTTTAAAAATTAATATGAAGAATATTAATATTAATATTTTAAAAGCCAGGAAACATATTATATTGTTTGTATTTGCATACTACAACTATATCTATAATGTATAAGTATTATGTAAAATCATTCTATATTGTACTAAAATGTTGGCTCAATGTCTTAAAGCTTAAATATTACATTTTTTCCTGAATGAAAGACATAGCCAGCAGTACCTCTGAGTTATCACAAAGAGTGTTTAGTGTGTGTGTGTGTGTGTGTGTGTGTGTGTGTGTGTGTGTGTTACTGGACCCAGGGGCATTGAACCCAGGGGCATTCTACCTCTGAGCTATACCCGCAGCCCTTTTTTTTTGTTTTGTTTTTGGAAACAGGGTCTCTCTAGGCTGCTGAGAGTCTTGCTGTGCTGCTGAGGCTCTCAGTTCCTGTCTCAGCTTCCCAAATACTAGGATTACAGGCATGCACCACCAGGCCTGGCTTAAAGAGTGGTTTTAAGAGCTAGATTTTTGATATTTTTAGATAGTTAGTGTTTGCATCAAATATGTCATTTGGAACTTCTGCATTAGACAGATATTATACGTATTTATGTATAAAATACACAAAGACTTGAGTAATAAGCACTTTATCAGAATTTGCAAATATTTCCTTCCTGACTATGGCTTGTCTTGGTGTCATTCTCTTTACAGTCTACTTTGCAGAACAGTTTGTAAATTCGATAAAATCAAAATCATCACCTTTTCTTTCACAGGTCATGCTTTTGATTTTGTATCCAAAATTTCGTCAATTTACCAATGGTCACATAGATTTTCTCCTGTTTTTCTAGAGGTTTTATACTTTTGCATCTTATATTTAGGTCTTAAATTCATTTTGAATTAATTTTTGTGTAAGGTGTAAGGTCTGTGTCTAGAAAATCTCTTTTCCAATTAATTGCTTCCATATTTGTCAAAAATCAGTTGACTCTATTTGGGTAAGTTTTTCTCAGACCTCAATTTCTGTCCCAGAAATAGGGGACAATTAGGACAAATAGGACAAATTAGGGCCTTTAAAGTGGATGAGCTGCCAGGTGGAACACAAGTCATGACTGCCACAAAAGTGACATCCACTGATGGATGCGTTCTATAGAAAGGAATTTGTGAGAAAGGTGATGTGTTAGGGACACTAAAATCATTTTTCTTGCCAAAAATAAATGTAATGGTGCACAGTCTTCTTTGCCGTTGCCAACATATTGCAGACTTTACTTTTCAAGATACTTGTTTTTATGTTTCTATCTATAAGAAAACTTAAGAAAGCTAAACAATAATTATTATCAACAGTCTGAATCTATGAGTAAAGAGTAAAGATAAATGAGGGGAGACACTAGTAGAATAGTGGGAGGAGATTTGGGGAGGGAGGTGGAGATGTGAAAGAGGAAATCTGAGGATGGAAACAGTTCAACAATCCTTTGTTCATATATGAAGTTTTCCATTCAAAGTTAACATTATCTATGGAGAGGGGGAGAGAGCAGGGTGGGACCTGGAGTGACACACAATGAATGCTGGGTGCGTGTGTGTTTCTATCACTCTGAACCTCACTATGATGTATAATTACAATGCACCAAAAAACTCATAAAAATTAACTATTACAGCCAGCAGTAATTAATTGTTCATAAACTACTACATTTAAGAAAGTCACCATCTCTGTTTCAGACTGTAAACTTCTCTTTTGTAGTTAATGTATGAAAACTGATTTTAATAATCTGTTTTAACCAGAAACTTTGAGGACGTCCATTTTACTTAGTGGCATGATCAAACTGAACTCAGCAGGAGCAAAGATGTATTGGACAGGGTTCTCTAGATTAATAGAATACACAGAATGAGTATATTTGAAAAAAGGGATTTATCAGATGGGCTAACAGTTTGAAGCAATGTAGTCCCAGGTTCTGACTGCACGTGGAGAGTCAGAGGAACCAGTAGCTGGTCGAACGGTCTAAGAGCTGGAGTCTTAGGATCGGAGCAACCACTAATTCAGTCCCAGTCCAAGACGTGAAGATCAGGAAGCTCTTCGGAGAAACGATGGTGGAGTTTCAGTTCCAAGAGCTGGAGGCCGAGAA